>PVKM010047955.1:0-11320 GCA_004027735.1 Carollia perspicillata
AAATAAATAAATACATAAATAAATAAATGATAAAAATAAGCCAGAAGGTAAAAGACAAATACCATATGATCTCACTTTTCACAGCAACCTAATCAACAAAACAAACAAACAAGCAAAATATAACCAAAGACATTGAAATAGAGAACAGGCTGACAGTGACCAGAGGGAAGAGGGGAGGGAATTTCAGGGGAAAAGGGGAAAGGTTTGCAAGAACAAGTATAAAGGACACATGGATGACAACAACACGTGGGATGGAGACAGGGGAAGGAGGTGGGGAGGACTCAGGGGTGTTGGCTGTGGTGGGAGTAAAAGGCAGAAAACTATACTTGAACAATAATTAAAATAAAAAAATTAAAATTAAAAAAATTCAAATAATTAGCCATGAAATACTGGTCCTTAACTTAAGCTTATAAACTGGACATAAAGTCACACTTTCTACTTTTCCTTCTAATATTGAAGTCCTCACATTGCTTTTCCTCTCCTCAGTTCTAATCTCACATATCAAACTTAATGAGAAAATCAAATTAATCTGAAATTATAAATAACAATCAAATAATGACAAAAATCCTAGGCTATTAAAAATGCATTGCCTAGGTGCCACAGCAGAAGAAATTAAAAGTACCATAAATTTTTTAACAACTGGTAGACCCCTGCTCAAATCTGTCCTACCGACATATATTATCTATCCCACAAAGTGTTTTAAAAATTTTAGTTGATTACTAAAATTTACAAATTAACAGATTTCCTATAAATTTAGTTTTATGACTCAACCTAAAAAATTAGAAAATCTGTTGATTCTCGAGGTTCCACATTGCCACAGTCCCTATGACTCCTAATTGTCTTCACACTCTATTTCACTTTGTAATGGTTTGAGGTTACAATCTCTTTCCAAATGTAATCCCTATCCAAATGCACCCCTTCGATAACAGAGGAACCTCTATGATATAAATTGTAAAATCACAGTTTCTTGTTCTATTTAATTATTAATTGAATAATCCCAACAATAGTATGCTCTACATAAACCACTGAGACTATAAAAATGGTTAAAACTTTTGAGGATATTATTTTATACACCTAATACAATGGTTAACATAAAAAAATAATGGCAGTCTCCTGCAGCTGAAGGGCCACATTAGCGAGCTGGAGGCCGAGCTGGCCGAACAGCAGCACCTGCGGCAGCAGGTGGCCGACCAGAGCGACTTCCTCTGGGCGGAGCTGGATGAGCTCAAGAAGAAGTGAGAAGACACAGAGAAGGCACAGCGGAGCCTGACAGAGATAGAAAGGAAAGCCCAGGCCAATGAGCAGCAGTACAGCAAGCTCAAGGAGAAGTACAGTGAGCTGGTGCAGAACGACGCAGACCTGCTGCGGAACAATGCAGAAGTGACTAAACAGGTGTCTGTGGCCAGACAAGCCCAAGCCGATTTGGAACGAGAGAAAAAAGAGCTAGAGTATTCCTACCAGGGCATAAGTGAGCAGGCCCAGCAGAAGACTCAGGAACAGAGAGAAGTACTGGAGAATTTGAAGCAAGAACTTGCCACCAGCAAGCAGGAGCTCCAGATCACCCAAGGCAGCCTGCAAACCTGTGCCCAGGCAGGAGAAAAATGGTTGACTCGGATTGCTGAACTAGAGAAGGACAGGGACAGCCTGGTGACTGCCATGGCTCGTGGCGAAGAGGAAGTCTCTACTCTTCAGCAACAGCTAGAACACACCCAGCTCAAACTGTCCAGCACACAGGAATCCATGTGCCAGCTCGCAAAGGACCAACGAAAAATGCTTCTAGCAGAATCAAGGAAGGCTGTGGAGCAGGTGATACAAGAGGCCCTGAGGCAGCTTGAGGAGCCCACTCTCATCAGCTGCCCTGGATCTGCAGATCACCTTCTTTCCACGGTCAAGTATGTTTCCAACTGTATTGAGCAACTGGAAAAATGCTGGAGCCAGTATCTGGCCCACCCAGAAGGTATCAGTGGGCTTCTGCACTCGGTAACCCTCCTTGCCCGCTTGACCAGTGACACCATTGTTCATGGTGGCACCACCTGCCTTAGAGACCCACCAGAGGCTGCCCATGCACTGGCCGAGGCCTGTAAGCAGTATGGCAAGGAAACCCTCATCTATCTGGCTTCTCTGGAGGGAGAAGGAACCCTTGAGAATGTCAACAGCACAGCTATGAAGAGCCGCCTCAGCAAGATCATGGCCATTGGCGAGGTATTATCAGTATCATCTCTGGAGAAAGTTGTTGTTGATCTTGGGTGTGAGTGCCTGTGATTTGCCAGGAAGTCAGTGATGTTTTAAGCCAGTTCTTTCTGCACTTTAAACTTGATTCTAGAAAATAAGAGAGCTGAAAAATCTGACCTCCCTGCACGACATTACAGTTGCATTTAATTCATTGGCCGTTAATTAAGAATTTACTTTTGGTCATCATTACGCTAGACAAGATCAAAGAAGAATTAACATGGTTTTTCTGTTTTCAAGGGTTTTTATGTGGTAGACAGGAGACACCTAAAACGGATACAGTGATGTATTTATTTATTCATTCAATAAAGATGTAGTGAATATGTCCCCCCCAAAAATAATAATAATGGCAGTCTCAAATGCTAATGAGAATGTGGAAGAACAGGAAACTCTCACTCATTCTTGGTAGAAATTCAAAATGGCACGCTCACTTCAGGAGACAGTTTGGATTTTCTTTTTGTCCTCTCAACATTTGTGTATTGAAACCCTCCTCTCCCCCAATGTGATAGCATTAGGAGGTGGGTGCTTTGGGAGGCAGTTAAGATTAGATGAGTTCATGTGGATGGAATCCTCATGAATAGGGTTAGTAGCCTTATAAGCGTCGTAAGAGAGCTTGCTTCCCCCTCTCTGCTCTCTGCCATGTGAGAATATAATGAGAAGTTAGCAATATAACTCAGACGAGGACCCTCACTAGAACCTGATCATTCTGGCTCCTTGATCTCAAACTTCCAGCCTCCAGATTGTGGTACATAAATTTCTGTACCCCATACGGTACTTTGTTATAACAGCCTGACCTACTAAGATATATGCAATTATTGTAACAGCTTTATTCATAATTGCCAAAAACTAGAAGCAACCTAAATGTCCATCAATATGTAAGTAGATAAACAAAAATGTGATATATGACTAAAATGGAATGTTATTTAGTGATAAAAAGGAACAAGCTATTAAGTCACAGCACAATATGAATGAATCATAAATGCATTTTGCTTTGTCAAAAACAAAAAACTAGTCTAATAGGCTATATCCATGACATCATAGAAAAGGAAAACCTCTAAGAACAGAAAACAGACCAGTGGTTGGCAAGCATTTAAAGAGAGAGGAGTGTTTTTTTATTGGTGGAAGAACAGGGAAATTTTTAGAGTCATATAACTAATCTATATGGTATAGTAATAGCAGATATATGATACTACACACTTTTCAAACCCATTAACTTACTGCATAGAGAGTGAAACTTAGTGTAAGCAAAATTAAAAAATGATTTAGGAGCTCAGGATGTCACAGAATGGAATGGCGGTTTAGACAGCAAAAGAAGGCTACAATGAGCAATGTAGTAATGGATTAAAAGCCTTGAAAATCATGTGAACTCATGTTTAGCTTAAAATAGATACAGATGCATAAATCTAGAAATATTTAAAGATGTGCATATATACACAGGTTAGCACACATACACGCATTTTCTTGCTGTCTCAGCTGAGAGAACCAAAAACCAGTGAAAACTCAGTAACAGTTAGCATACCTGGTGCCACATCCAACAAAAGAAACCAGGGCTCCTTTGAGAAATGGTTGATTCAAGGGTTGGGGAAAGGGTTGTACAGGATGAGCCAAAAAGTCAGAAATGCTAAAAAACAAACAAGCAAATCATAGAAGCATGTCAAAGGGACACAGAGCCAACCTGAAAAGACTCCCAATGGCCAAAGCTGGAACAATTCGAGCAACAAAATAAATAATGTAGTATTGGCTTATAACACAGTGTATAAAATAAATATTAATGAATCTATACTAACATAAATGATTGCCTGATGTGGACACCGGCCCACAGTGTCCACATCATTATGCATGAAATGAGACATTCACATGGACTACCAAGTCCAGTGGAGGAAAAAGGACAGCATGGGTTTTCTCTCAAGAGGAGCAAAAGCCGTGGCCCTTGCCGTGACCAGCCTTTTTTGGGTTTCCCAGCACATTACATGATGGTCCTCATTGACTATGCACAGGTTGCTTTAGGTGGTTACCTTTTACAGAAAACAAAGGAGCCAATGCCCCTAATCACATCACAGAAGAGGGATATTTGCAAATGAAAAGGCAAAAGTGGTTGAACCTGCTACACTCATCTCTGGAAGGTTTAGTATGGATTTTAGGAAGTTATTTTGCAGTAAATGGGGGCTGAGCCCACACCACTCAGAATGGTCTTCTACAATTGCCTAAATAAATAAATTATGAAAAAGAGACAAATCTCCCATACAGAAGCATTCCGAATAATTTATGTAGATATTCCTCCCTCAAGGAGTTGAGAGAATACAGACATGGTATTTGTCCTCATAGAGCTTAGAGTTGGTCAGGAAACCATACTCTAAGAGAATGGTTTAAGTATCTCTTAGTGACTTGTTTCCAACAAGTAAAGAATGGAAAGTGGGAAGGGAAAAGATACAATGAAGAATCCTGGTAAATAGTGCCTGAGCCAGATGATGAAGGTTGATGTCGTCAGTGACAAGTCATGTTGATAGCATATAATATGTCCCTTTGATATAATGTGATGAGAATGACACTTTACCTCTCTTGTTCTCCTTCCAAAAATCAATTATCCCATCTAACCACTTGAAAAATGTCAGACAAAGCCAAAAATGAGGGACATTTTACAAAACACCTGACTAGTGCTCCTCAAAACTGCAAAGGTCTTGAAAAAACAGGGAAAGTCAGACTGTCACAGACCAGAGGAGGCTCAGGAGACACGATGTCTAAATGCAATGTAGTATTCTGGACTGGAACCAGGACATAGCACAGGCATTGAGGAAGACTGATAAAATCTGAATAATGTCTGAAGTTTTATTAGTAACATGCATCAATGTTGATTCTATATTTGTGACACATACACTATAGTAATATAAGATAATAACACTATCTCTGTACTATCTTTATAAATCTATCTCTGTATTATCTGTACATCTAAAGCCATTCTAAAATGAAAAATTTATTTAAAGGCAAACAAAAGAAATCTTGAGGAACTTCCCAACATAGAAGGGAACCTAGTCCCTTGGCTTAGAACACTATATTCCTGGTGAACTCTAATTCTTCCTTCATATTGCAGCTTAAATATGACTCCTCAAAGCTATTCCTATTCCCTAAATTGAGTCCTCTCTTTATTACTTCTTTTAGCATCTTCCTTATTATTCCCAGCAATTATGTCACTGTTTTTATGTCACTATAAACATTTTAAAATCTATTTTCCTGATCATACTCTAAACTCCATGAGGACAAGTACCATGTGTGTATTGCTCTCCATTGTATTCCCAATATCTTACCGATAGTTGATGCACAATAAATAGTTTTCAAAAAAAGGAGGAAGTGAGGGAGGGAGGGAGAGTGGATGAAGGTAAATGGGAAGAAAAGAGTAAAGAAAGGGAAGAAAGGATGAATATGCATAATGATAGAACAAGGACTCCAGGATAAGGAAAATCAGACTCAAGTGGGGAGTGAGTAATGGACAAATAGAGTACTGAGGATTTTTAGGGCACTGTAAATACTCTGTAATATACTACAACAATGGATACACCTTATTATACATTAGTCATAACATATAAAATATATGACATTAAGAGTCCTAATATAAACTATGGACATTGAGTGGTAACAGGGTGTCAATAAGTTCTTTGATTATAACAAACATATCACTCTGGTGAGGGATGTTGATAGTGGAGAAGGCTGCAGGTGTGTGAGGATAGCAGGTATATGAGAACTCTCTGTTTTTACTTCCCATTTTTCTGTGAATCAAAAACTGCTCTAGAAAAAAATCTATTAAAAAACAATCAATTTTCCAAAATATAACATATATGTTTCCTAACACTTATAAAAATAAACATATGCATTTATATTTGTACACATGTGCATTTTCATATACACACAAAATGTTTTACAGACATATATAAAACATGTACAAATTCTCCTTTCCAAAGGATCCCCATTGGACAGGGTTTGTTTTGCTTCTTTGTTTTTGTTTTTTTTTGTTTTCTAAAAACAAAACTGCAAACTCTAGGTCCAGTACTCTAAAGGAATCCATACTTTGCCTGAAATGCAATCTTTTATTTCAAAGCACGCCTATTTTTTAATATGTTGCCAATCACTTTACAAATTTTCTATGTGTCTCTAACTCCATATTTTACACCATTTCAAAATTAAATTTTCAGAAGATATGGTTCAACAACACTCAGGGGCAGGAAGGGATGCCATGACTCATAGGTGATAAAAATTCACAGTAATGCCACAGATGTAGCAGAGTAAGAAGTACTGTACCAGCAGGAACTGGAGATAAAAGAAGATTACACATGATGAAATGTAGTAATTGACTAGAAGTCACTGAAAAATACCAGATGGATGTCACTGCTCTATGTAATTCTACTGCACCCGTAGACTTTACTGAGCATCACTGGCAGTTCACTTTTAGTATTTTCTTGAGTGTAATTGAAATTTATTGATACTCTTTTATTGCTCAGTTTAGATGTGGCCATAAAAGATATAGTCTGATATCCTTGTGTCTCTATAAAAACTTGGACTTTGCTGCTTAAAATAGAAGTTAGGAATAGTAACTGCCATAATATTTATTCCTCTTCCTCCATTAGACCTTTGCATAGAATACGGACAGTAACTGCTCCAGTTAGCATTGAAATTGCAAGGATATTTTCAGGAGTGATTGGTGATAAAAAAAACAGACGCGCAATTTTGGATGCTACCAAAGGAGACTTACAAGAGATTTTTATGTTGAAAGTAAAGGGAAACAAATTTATATGCTGAAATGAGTTGCCATAGGTGGTACAGTACCCCATTAGTTATCATAGATTTATTTCCCATTAGTTTTCAGCAAAGAAAGGGGACCAAAATAGCTGTCTATCTGAGCTAGAATATTCATTTTGTAAACACAGAAGCCTCAGACTGCAACCAAATACTTCCCCATAAAAGCAAAGGTTTCCCTTCATAACAAACATTTTAAATTAAGCTGCGAATAATGAATGTCAAAATGATTGCTTCTCAGAACAGCAATAAAAACTCTTTGTGGGAATCTCAGGTAGAGCTCAAATCTTATTGTGAACAAGTTAGCTTAAACAAGAAGATGCTCTAGGGCCCAAGTCAAAAGGCCATGCAACTTGATTATATTTTCAGAAGCTGAAAATCAAATTCTATTATGACAATTTAATTTTGAACTCTGATGAACTGCATGAAGTAAAATAAAGCCAAGAAAGGAATATGCAGCTTGGCCATTAGAACCAGTGACTTCTCAGAGGAAACAGAGACAGGGATGCTAAATCCAGGCTGAGCGAAGCCCCTTTCATTTGCCTCATCCACCTCCTCTCTTCAACTCAAAAACACACGCACTCCATCCCCATGGGCACACCCCACAGGTCCCACCACAAACACACTTTTTCCCATGGACTTCCAATTTCAGTGTCTAGAGCAATGTGTTAATATGGCTAAAGTCAGGACAGTACCCTCAACCTATACTTCCAACCCTGGACCAGTGTTTCTCAAAGGGCATTGGTCCATGGGCCACCTACCTGTATGGGTATCTTCTGGAGTATTTGTTTAAAATGCAGAGTTCTAGGCCCCACACTAGGCCTATTAAATCAGAATCTTAGGAATCTCTGCAGGATCTCTGCTTTTTCAATAAACTCCCTCAGGAATCTCATTTACAGAAAAGTGTAAGAAGTACTTACTTAGAGTTTACAAAGATCCGCTTCTAGATAGAAAGGAAACCAAGTAAAGGGAAGAGTGGTTATAATGTTGTAAGAAGGAAAAATCTTATAGTATCTAACTCTGTATTTGGCACATAAGTGGGTTCTCCATATATCAAATGCATATATGAATAAATACATGAAAAATTCAAATAAATAAAAGATTTACTTCTCCCTATAGTTATCAATATATTTTCATAAACTATACCATAGGTATATGTACCCACTTCTTATCTATTTTGGGGAAAAATGAATTCAGATTATTAGTGATTTGCTATTCTAAGAAGAGGTTAGCCCAGAAACTCAGCAGAGCTGGCTGCACTGGAACAGCCAGCAAGAGGGTGGTTAGAAGAATACAGAAGAGACTTGCTGAAGCCCAGAGTGATTCAGCAGGTATGAGGCTGTTCAGATACTGTGAGAATGATAGCAATTCTCAGAGGGGAGCATGTCTTCTCTCTTTGTTTTCTATTAACTGATAGAAACAAGACTCACAACATATCTATGGGCATATTTTCATTTTGCAACTATTATACAGTTAAGAGCATTGTACTGAGAACAACAACCCTCAGTTGCAAAGTATATGATAGTTGCAGAATGGAAATATGCCCATGGATATGTTATGAGTCTTATTTCATAATCAAGTCTTATTTCTATCAGTTAATAGAAAAGCCATATGCCATTACTATTATTGGTATGCATCAGCATACTTCTCCTATCTGGCATATCTGTCTCTTTTTCCTGATTATTCTCCTCTTCCCATAGGTACATTTCCAACATGTCATGTGGCTTTCAGTTTGGGACCAGGGCCTATGTACAGCAAGCACAGAGGCAAACACTAGATTTTGGGTTTTTTTTTTCCCCTTGAGAATCAAAGCACATTCATTCAACAAAAAGGTTTAGCATTGACTTGGGCTGGTTCTGTATTAAGCTCTGGAGGCATCAAATTGTGTCAAACACAGTCCATGCCCTCAAGGAGTCCTTTCTAGTCAAAGGAACTCTTAAGGGTTGAATTGTGTCCCCCCTAAAAAAATATATGTTGAGGGTCTCACCCTCAGTACCTCAGAATATATTTGGAGATAAGGTATTTAAAGAGGTTTTTAGGTTAAAATGATATCTTGGAGGGAAGGCCTTAATCCAGTATGACAGATAACCTGATAAGAAAAGGAAATTTGGACACAGATATGCATGGAGGGAAGACCATGTGAAGACACAGGGAGACAGCAGCCACGTACAAGCCAAGAAATAACCAATCTGAGGACAGCTTGATCTTAGACCTCTAACTTCCAGAACTGTGAGGCTATAAATTCCTGTGTGTGAGCCACCTGCAGTACCTTGTTATAGCAGCCATCACAAACTCATACAGGAAAAAACACAAACACAAGAAACAGCTAGGCATTTCTTCCATTCCCAACTACTATGAGTTTCATAAGGGCCTGAATAAGAAATTGGGCCTTCTCCTTCTGTGGCCCATGCTGAAAACACCAGAGCATTCTATGTTAACACCCAGAAGCTCCAAGGGAATGGCTACTGTTTTAACCAAACCCAAACCTTCAGCTTCACCTCTGTGAAGTGGGAATCAGAAACTGATGAACTATTCAGCTTGCTCCTTGGATTCTTCTGGAGAGAGGAATTACTCTTTTCAAAGAAGGCTCAGTTACAGAACAAAAAGCAGAATCTTAGCAGTCCTAGAGCCTGAGCCTTTTTCCTACATCTGATGACCCCACTGCTGATGGTGGTACATGGCAATCCAAGCCCTGGCCAGTGTGAAGAGCCTGATATCAGACATCACAACTACTACAAAAACAAACTTAAAGGCACAACTTACTAATGGGGTACTTGGGAGAAGGATATCACATGTGTGAGCTTCAAACCTATGCCAAAGACATGATTAAAGGAGAAGCCAGTGTGGATAAGCAGACTGCCTTTGCCACAGAAGCATAACAAATGGGAGCCTAACGTCAATTATGGTCAAGTCACTCAAGCATTGAGCATGTACAGTAGTTTGTTCTGGGTTCAGACAAACTCAGGCTCAAATATGCTTCAGAAGAACACTTAATATCTCTGACTCTCAAGTTTCCTGATTTGTGAAATGGGATTGTTAAGAGGACCTGAAGAGTTTAGACCTTCTGAATCTCAAGGAAGAAAGCCAAAAGATCACTTTACATTGTATACATTTAATATGGCTGTTGGAACAAAGTAGCACAAACTAAGCTGATTTACAACAACGGAAATTTATTCTCTCACAGTTCTGCAGGCCAGAGGTGAAATCAATGTGTCAGCAGAGCCACCCTCCCTCTGAAATTTGGGGTAGAAGCCTTCTTTGTGCTGCTGGGGGCCATCAATCCTCAGTGTTTCTTGGCTCACTGCTTCATCACCCAAATCTCTGCCTCATCATCACATGGCACTTTCCCTGTGTGTTTTCACACCATCTTCCTATAAGGACACCAGTCATATTGGATTAAGTGTCTATTCTATTCCAGTATGACCTCATCTTAACTAATTATATTTGCAATAATCCTATGTCCAAATAAGGTCATATTCTGAGGTAATGGAGATTATGAATTAACATATCCTTTTGGGGGACACAGTTCAGCACACAACAGCTTATTTTAAACACACCTAATAAGATGAGGCAGAAAGAGAAACTGGCCCCTCAGCAAGACAGTCACTTCAAGCCCAAGTTTTCCTGACTCACATACATGACAGACATCACAGGTAGTTGAGAAGATTATTCAATATCACCTGAGAAAGCAGCAATGTTGAACTGAACCCATGCTGCATTTCATTGTTTTCTATTTTTTTCTATAAATAAGTTAATTTAACATATCCCTGAGCTTTGGGGTGATGGTCTTAGGCAACAGAAATGTCTCCATTTCAAGAGAAACCAGCTCTGCTTTATGTAGTTGGCCACTTTGTGGCCAGGAGAGCAGTTGGCACCCCTACCTAACACAGTATCTGTATCTAACTCTAGATTTTTTTTTTAGTCTTTTAAAAAATTATTTTATTGTTGTTCAATTCTTTTTTATTTATTTTTTTTAGTTTTATTTTAATTGTTATTCAAGTACAGTTCTCTTTCTTTTACTCCCATCCCAGTCCACCCCCTCAGTGCTCCACACCTCCCTCCCATTTCCACCCCCCTTAGTTTTTGTCCATGTGTCCTTTCTACTTCTTCCTAGAATCCCTTCCCTTTTCCCCCTGAAATTCCCTCCCCTCTCCCCTCTGTTTACTGTCATCCCATTTTCTATTTCAATGTCTTCGGTTATATTTTGCTTGCTTGTTTGTTTTGTTGCTTAGGTTCCTGTTAAAGGTGAGATCATATGGTATTTGTCCTTTACAGCCTGGCTTATTACACTTAGCATAATGCTTTC
>PVKM010047956.1:0-11317 GCA_004027735.1 Carollia perspicillata
TAGCTCCTCTGGAGACCTGCCCAGCTCTGGGCCCATCGTGAAGTTCTCCTCGTTTCAAACTTTTAAACATCTAGATCTGGACCTGCCCCACGGAAGTGGTTGGAGGCTTGTGTTAGATGAGAATGGAAAGGTGTCCGTGCCTGTGTGCATTGGGGGGTGGCTCTCAGAGCCTGGTCCTGTCCCCAATCTTTCTGCACGGGAAATTGCTCATGAGGGAATGTGAGCTCGCCTAGTGTCTGGGGCCCACAGAAATGCGAAGCTCTCAGACCAGTCCACTTCGGCCTTTCAGAATTCATTAAAATGTCAGCTGCTTGTTTCTGACCGGCTGTTACGACAGCCAGCCCTCCCTCCGGGACTCTGCCAAAGGTGAGACAGGCTCTGTGTTGCCTCGGTCCCCGGAGGGTCCTGTCGTCCTGCGGATTTCAGCTCATTCAGGTGCCTCGCAGTCCCAGTGCCCAGACAGACTTAAGAAAAGTAATGATGGTGTAGATTATCTGGCATTTTCTTCACTTTCCCTCTTGCATCCTTTCACAGCTTAAGTCGAAGCAGAAATTCATGCGAAGACCAAGTAAGTAAATACAATGTTAGGAAGTTTGAGCAAAGGTTGAAAGCAGCATAATAATGTGGCAAAAGTTTTCCTTTGGAAAGGTCACTGTGGCAGTTCACTCTTCGACACATATTTGCTGTGCACACGCCACGTGTCAGCCACTGTTCTAGGCGCTCGGTAAACTGCGGGCCAGGGACGAGCTGGGGGCTACTGCATCAGACTGATGAACGAAGGCCCAGCGAGGGCAACGTGATGTACCCAGGCCGCACAGGCCGTGAGCACAGAGGTGGGACGGGAACCCACAGACTTCCGCTCCCTTCTTGGGGCTGCCCCACCAGGGCTGCCTTTCATCCCGAGGTTTTCTGGAAACCCTGAATAGAATTTGATGATCACCCTGCTGAGAAACAGAGGTCAACAGGTCATGGCTCTGTCTCCAAAAGACAATGAAATATAGTTTTGAGTCACGAGATTAGTACAGACGAAATGAAAAGAGATTAATTGGTGCTGGCAAATGTGCGGTGAGAGGGGCACTCCCCTGCACCGCTGGGGCCTTTTGGGAGGGCAATTAAGGGATAAAAATCTGAGACTTAGAAGTGTCAGGGCCCCAGTGCGGTGACTCCGCCTCCGGGCACTGGGCCTTTGGACGCAGTCAGGGGTCGGGGCAAGGGCTGTGCTTCCGAGTGTGTATTGCAGAGTGAAAGCCTGCGAGGTACCATTTCGTGTGCAGAATGACGGAGTAGGTGATGGGGCACCCCCGACGGAAGACCACCGTGAAGCCAGTAACACTTTGTTTTTGAAGAACTTTAATTGTGTGGGGGAAGTCTTGATACGGTGATAAGAAAGAAGGGGGAAAAGAAAGAAGAAAGGAAGGAAAGAGAAAGAGAAAAGAGGGAGAAAGAGAGAGAGAGAGAAAGAAGGACAGCTAGCTGAATATACAGTAAGATCTCAATAACAAAACTATTTTGGACATATATATAATGCATGCCTATAGAAAGGCTAAGTAATCATACTAATAATAACAACAGTTAAAAGAAAAGCTTTCATTTGAGCCCTTGCTCTGTGCTAAAGGTTTTAGCCCCAAAATGGACATGAGGTACACAGAGGTTGAGTGACATGTCCAGTGACAAAAAGCCAAGTTTCTGACCTGGGGTTTGCACTCTGTCTGCAAAACTCTCACCCCTGCTGGGGCGGAGGAGCGTCCAGGCACAGGCTTGAAGGGTCCGAGTGCTGTGTTCGGGAGACTGTGGGGGGCCTCCTGACTCAGCTTTGATAAATCGAGGCCCAGAGGACCCCTCTGACCATCTCCCTGCTAGCACGGGCCCCTCCTCTCTATTTGCCTGCATCTGCCCGCCCCTCAACCCTCAACCCCCAGTCCTTGGAGTCAATCAGTGTGTTTCCCAGATGGGCCGTGCTGAGAGCTGGGAGACGCGTGGAGATGGACAACCTTGTAAATGTCTCTAGGCCCAGGTCCCCGCTCATTAGAGCTGCCTCTGCATCCATCACCTTCAGCGAAAGGCAAACAGCAGGGCAGAAGGATCCGGGAACCATCA
This sequence comes from Carollia perspicillata, assembly GCA_004027735.1. Classification (NCBI taxonomy): domain Eukaryota; kingdom Metazoa; phylum Chordata; class Mammalia; order Chiroptera; family Phyllostomidae; genus Carollia; species Carollia perspicillata. Next base: position 2,098 of record PVKM010047956.1, read on the forward strand.
CTCAAGGGCTCTTCAAACAGGCAAGAGGGTGATGGTTTCTTCTCTGATTTGTTGATAAATGTTTTCTTTAATGCATCGGTCTGGTGCCCTGCCCCGCATGGGCTGCCCGAATCTCGCCCCTCCTAGCCCGGGGCTCCCGGAAGACACATGGCCTGTCTCACCCTGTCTGCACACTCGCACATGTGGGGGGGAGTCTCATGAGGCCCCGGGAGGTTTTATCCTCCCTTCCCTGAATGCACAGCCATCGCATCCTCCTGTTGTTTGGATGGGACTAGATGTTCTCATCTGAAATGTGGTGCTACAGCCTGGATGGGGTGGGGAGGGAGGGGTGGGCGGCTTTCTAGAAAGAAGGGGAGAGAACAGCAGAATCACCCGCAGTTCATCCTGCCCCACCCTGCCATCCACCTCTACCATCTGCACCTCCCCCGTGGGGACCTGGAAGAGCAGCCGTGATGGGGGCGCACTGGTGTGCTGGCCACTGGAGTCGGCTTGCCCAGACCTGATTCCCAGACTTGATTCCCAGCAGGATCCCAGATCCAGCCGGGTCTCATTGCTTACAGCTCTCAGCTTGTACCAGAGGCAGAGGCACAGGTGCAAGCAGAGAGGTTTTTTATTGTGTGTGTGTGTGTGTATGTGTTCCTTTACAAAACAGCCTGTCTTCTCCATAGCCCTGCAAGGCTAGGGGATGTATTAGTCCCATTTTATAGATGAGAAAACTTAGGCACACAGAGATAAGTGTTTTAGCATCCCATTACCCAGCTAGTTAAGTAATAGACATTGGATTCAAACTCAGGGTGGCCTGACACAAAGTCACTTGTTTCCTCTGTGTCACCGAATGGATCCTCGAAAAGCAGCCATGGAGTGGAGTTTGGGATGAGAGATGCGGACTAGGGATCAACAACAGTGAGAGGAGATGGAAGGAAGCAGGACTGGAGGGAAGGAGGTCAAACTGCGATGCAGGGCTGACAAAGCCTCGGCCGACCTCGTCCGGAGCAAAGGAGTGAGGGGCAGGATAGGAAGGCTGAACCATCAGGGCGCCTGAGCGGGCCTCCCCATGCCTGTCACAGTCCACCCCTTGTGCGCCTAGACCCCTTTCTTCACGCAGATGCCCCTTAGGGAGAGTCTTCTCAAACATTCCCATGGTCCTCCTTCCAGAGAGGGAGGAGGTCCGAGGGACAGATGCAGCCCTCAGCCCCGGGTCGGACTCAGGGCTGGGACTGGTGCTCACCGTCCTCCTCCTTTTCTGCCCACTCCAGACGGCTCGCCTCCTCACTCTGGCGGCTGCACGATAACACGACCCAGGCTCTCTTCCCCAAGGGGCCTGAGCTTCTGGTCGTCACGCTGGCCCCGGGCAGGGATGCAGTTCTTGCCCGGTCACAGTCAGCTTGTCAAGAGCGCATCAGGAGTTGCCCAGCCGGGTTGCCTGAGCCCCAGGCATTTTCCTCCCTACCCGCAGCACGGCAGCAGCCCTGCCCTCCCCAATCAGGGGTGACTGATCCGAGTCCATCGCCCTTGACTTTTTCTGTGTTCCCTGGCATGTGTGGGTCCTATGGGGGGGAAGGACGTCTAACCCTGCAGAGCCCAGAGCTGAAGGGAAGGGGACCAAGTCTCCTGGTAGTTCACTGGGCGCGCTGCTAAATGGGGCCACTCGGGCTGTTGTTCCGTAAACCCTTTATGTTCTTCTTATTGGGGAACACATCCCTTTTTAAGGGCTTCAATTCAGTGCATAACTGCACCCAGCAGGATGGACCCCTCCTCCCAGAGCACTTCCTCCACGTGGCGCTTCAGCTGGGCCTGCCATAGGCCACCTTCACACTCTGCGAGGCTGGCAGCTTCTGGGTGGCTGGAGTGTGATACAACGGGCCCCTTGGTGGTGAGCCTGCTCCTGCATCTCTTTCATAGTCAAGTGCATCCCCTGGTCTGACACACCATGACATGGGACCCCAGGCCTGTGGATCACACCCTCCCTGCACCCAATGGTCAGCAGCACTGACCGTGGCTGGCAGGACAGAGTTCAGAAGCAGCAGTAGCCAGATTGGCTTTGGAAAGTGGAGCCTACACCACTGCTCCCACACCTAGCCTCCATCTCCATCACGCCGACAGCGGGGTGGTCCGTGGCCGCTGTGAACTGCCAGGTCGTTTCATTTACTTGGTTCTCCCCTGCCTCTTCCTTGCGGATGGTCTCGGCTGAGCATGAACACCCAGAACGAAGACCTGAGCACTTACTGTCGCCCCTTGTGTAGGCGCTGAGCTTTATGTCTATGAGAAGTAGGAGATACGAACTCTCACCGTGCCCATATTACAGTTGGGGAAAGCAAGGCACAGAAAGGGCAAATGACAGGTCCGAGGCTCCCCAGCTAGGAGGCAGGACAGTCACAGCTCACACACTGCCATCTGGCTCCTCAGCCAGCGCTCTGAACTGGGGGGTCACAGGGCCCCTCTGATCCTGGTCCTGTTCTCTTCCTCCCAGACAGATCCTGGTCCTGTTCTCTTCCTCCCCCAGGAGGTGCCCCAGCCCAGTGCTCCTCAGTGGACGAAAATAGACACAAGGTGGGGGAAGGTCTCAGTCACCTGAGGATGCCAAGTGCACACGACCCTGGACGTGGGCTCCACAGGGCCCCAGTACCCAGAGATAAGGATGCCTCTGATCCAGCCTTACAGGGCAGAGGGCAGATCCTTTGCAGGCGGGGGCAGGTTGTAGTCTTGTGGGATGCGTACATTGAGCATCGACTATGTGGCAGGGATTTGTGAATGAACGACAGCAGACCCTCCCCTCCCCTACAGGATTCACAGTGGGGGTGAGGATCAGGGTCAAAATGACACCCATGGTGGGTCTCATAAGGCAAAGCAGATGAAGTCACGAGAGCCTGTGATGGGAGCTTTGAACCAGTCTGGGAGTCAGGGAGGGCTTCCCAGAGGAGGTGATTCTGGAGCAAGAGCAGAAGCTTGGAAATGTGCTGGTCCTGCTCAGAACCCGTTGTGGAAGGAACTGGGCGTCTGGGCAAGGTGATGGCTAAGACCCTGGAATCCTAAAACCCTATGATTCAGACTCAGTATTTTATAGTTTGAAAGTTCTATTAACTGAAGACTCTAAGACGAGGGAATTTAAGATTCTGGGAGTGAAGGCTTGTTGGGTTCTAAGGTGCTGAGACTCGCACATGTGAGTCTTCGGTGGTGCTGCTGAACGAACAGCAGTCAGAACCTCCCATGGGCTGGAAGCTGGCCTTCCCTGTTTCTGGGCCCCCAGCCAGGCCCAGAACACAGAGACACACACAGCTCTTCGTGGCTTAGAGAATGTAAATTTATTCTGTGGTTCCAGCGTCAGGCACTCACTTTATCTGCATGTTTCAGTCGTCAGAATAAATATTAGGAGACAAGCCTATGGAGATTTTCTATGTATACATGAGTTAAATCCTCCAGCCAGTGGCTAATCCAGGCAGGGATTTCTGCAGAAATGCTCTCCTTACATTAATTACAAAGAGGAGCTGGTAACCCGGCTTCTGTAACAATCAGAAAGGGCCCCGTCCCCAGCGGAAAGGACTGAGAGGGCCCTTTGTGCGCAGAGGCGTCGTTGAGGCGGGAGAAGGCAGGAGGGTGAGCGTCTCCTGCAGGTCCGGGCCGTGTGGGCACGGCTGGCCCTTCCTAAGTATCTGGGGGCCACAGTGTGAACCCTTCGGTGTGGGCTCATAGGGGCTGGGGCTCTAGGATCCCCCCCAGAAGGATGGGAGGGGAAGGCAGCCCAAACCCTGAGTCAGAGACCATACCGCCTCCAAATCAGACAGCCGGGGCAGTCTCAGCCCCCAGTCACCAGCCCTGTGACCCTAAAAATGCTACTTCACCTCCTGGAATTCAGTTTCTTCAAAGAGACCGGTGGTCCTACTGCCCCACCCACCCGGGGTTCTGAGGAATAGAGGGACCCACAAGCACGAGGCACCCAGGGAGCTTCAAACCTGACAATCCCTCCTATGAAGCCTTCAGGGGCCGTGCACCTCCTGAGGCATTTTACACAGGTTCACTCCTCACCCGGCCCAGTGTTATCGCCCCCTATTCTCAGATGGGGAAACTGAGTCCAAGGAGGGTTACGTAATTTGCCAACATGCCATAGGTAAAAAATGGCAGAGGCAGGATTTGCAGTTAAACGGTTGGCCCCAAAGTCCACGAACTTAAAACTTTCTCCAACGGCCCTCCTTGCTGGGTGCCCAGGAATGGCCCACACGTCAGCACTGGTGCCCTGGGACCTGACCCTCGTTTTTCTGCTGGGACAGGCGCTCAGGTTGTGACCAGGCAGCAGTGAGATGCGGCTGATGTCTCCGGGCCCCCCACCCCCACCCCCGCATGCTGGGCCCTCTCTCTGGGACACCTTTCCCCTGCCTGGTCCCTCCATAGTCACTGAGTTCGGCTCCTGTCTTAAGGCTCACATGCCAGGGCAGAAGGTCACAAGGTGCCTACAGTCACTTCGGTAGACGGTTTGGCACTTTCTTATAAAAGTAAACAACTGATACATATAATATAATTTCACCATATAATCCAGAAGGTACTTTCCAAGTTGCCAACGTGTGTCCACGCAAAACTCCGCACATGGCTATTTATAGCTGCTTTGTGCATAACTGCCAAAACTCGGGAAAAACCAACATATCCTTCAGAGGATGAATGGATAGGTAAACCGCAGTCCAACCAGGCGATTGAACATTATTAAGCACTAAAAAGAAATGAGCTATCAAACCGTGAAAAGGCATGGAGGAAACTTAAATGCACATAGCCAGGTGAAAGAAGCCAAACTGAAGAAGCTATAGAGTGCATGATTTGAACTATATGACATTCTGAAAAAAAGCAAAACTATGGAGACAATAAAAAAGATGAGTGTGCTGGGCTGGGTGGGGGAGGGGAGCGCCAAGGCGGAGCACAGAGGATTTCTAGGGCAGTGCAAACACTCGGAATGATAACATGGTGATGAATGGATGTCATTAGACATTTGTCCGGACGCGCGGAAGGTACACCGCCCAGAGTGAGCCCTCAGGTGAACTGTGAAGTGTGAGTGATTACGACGTGTCAGTGCAGGTCCATCCTTGGTAAAAACTGAGGCACAGCGGTGAATGATGTGGGTGCCAAGGGGGCTATCGTGTGTGGGGGCAGGGCGCATCCGGAAAATCTCTGAGCCTTCCTCTGATTTTCTTGTAAACCTAAAACTGCTCTAAAAATTAGTCTTTTAAAAAAACAGGCAATAAATGTAGAACCATATCAGTACAATAACCCAGCAGGCATTATTTAAATTCTTTTTACCCCTTCACTTTGAGATGCATTAACAACTGCCTAGTCCTTTGTTTCTTTTTTCTTTTTCTCTCTCTTTTTTGAATAGAGAATCTGAAGTTGGATTGGGAAGAATGGGCTTGGTCCATAATGTAGATTTTTTTAAAGATTCTATTTATCTTGTTTTTAGAGAGAGGGAAAGGGAGGGAGAACGAGGAGAAAAACATGGATGGGTTGCCTCCCATGCGGGCCCAACGGGGGACTGAACCCGCAGTCCAGGCACCCGCCCCGCGCCCCGACCAGAAATCAAACTGGCAGCCTTTCACTTTGCAGGACAACACCCAACCAACTGAGCCACCCCAGTTGGGGAAACTGCCCGGTTCTATGGATTGGCAAGCCCGTGCAAACTGAGGGCCAGCTGAAACTCACTGGCCACAGTGAAGGGTGAGTTAGACCAGGCCACGGTTCCGTGGTCTGACAGAGATGCACTGGAATGGAGACAGCTCTGTAAAGGAAGCACCAGCCATAGGGACACTTGGGATCATTGTCCTTTGATGGGTTTCATGGGGTCTCCGTCCAGGCCCAGGGTCGGGCCACCATGCTTGCTCGCTGGCCCTAGCCTTCTGTTTAGCCACTTGCAGTCCCTTCTCCCAGCCCCAGCTGCTGGGTGGGAAGCACCCACTGGGGAAAGATGCCCAAGCGTTGATTGCTCTCATGACGGGCCATGACAGCAGTGTGTTCCCATGCTGGGAGGTCCACAGCCAGGGAGATTCCAGTCACAGAGACAAGAACAGAGGGATGCGGGTCAGTACTCTCAAGCACCTCCCCAGCCCACTCCACTCATGCTCTGAATCCCGGCAAACCAGGGTGTCCCCCCAGCCCCGTCCCTCAGCCCTGCCCCTACAGAGGGGAAAACTGAGGCCCTGAGGGTGGTGCAGCCTGGAGGCTGGAAGCATGGAGTCCGGGTGGGTACCACTTGCTCCTGCGGGACCTGGGCCAGTAACCTGACCTTTTGGCACCTACTTCCTCATCTGTAGAATGGGGATATTTGGGGTACTTGCCTCATGAAGTTGTTGAGTCGGATCAAACTATATAAATGTCTAGGAATGACTGGGCACTGGGGCTGGCACACAGCATGTGGCTCAGTAAAGTCAGTTAAAATAACGATAACAAGAATAATGTTATTCTACAAAAGCGATGTGGCCTCCCTTTGGATCATGGCCTATTTGTAGGGTAACCCTGACACCCCCAGGGGGCAGCACCAGCCATTTTTATCTCTCTCTCCTGCTCCTGCCATGGCTCTCAGGGGCCTCAGGTCTTGGCTCCATGATTTCTGGGCCGTTCCATTTCATTTCTAGGAAGAATGATCGATTTTGCCTGATGTTTACTTGGCCACAAGTTTGTGAGTCTCCGTTCGTTAGAAATCCTTTCTTTCTGCCTCTCCAACTCGGATTCCTTGCCAAGAGCCTCTCACACTCAAGTATCGGAACTATGGTGCTTAAAAAAAAAAGTGATATGGCTTTTTAAACTATTGATTTATTTTACTAAGGGGTTGACACTCTCGGTGTTTTAAAAAGTTAGTTTGGAAAACCTCACAATTAATGATGCAACTTTCTGCCTTTGTTTGCTCCGACTGTGCCTGGCAGTCGGAAGGCGCTCGGTGGGGAGTGGAACAGAAGGGCTCCCTCTCAGGGTCACTCACAGCTTTGTGGGAGGGGACAAGCCATGGGGACAGAGATAAAGGTGGAGAGTCACATGCAAAGGCCTGGTGGTGACCAGGGGTGTGGCACAGAAGAGCAGCTGGAGGAATAGAAAGGAGCCCTGGGCAGCTGCTGAGGGGTGACTGACAGGAAAGTGACAGGGCCACGTCCCACAGGGCCTGGACGGCCCCCATCAGGGTCCCACTCTTCAACCCAAATCGTGCGCAGCCACTGGAGGGAGACGACTCTAAGGACTAGATGACCCCACTCTCAGAACGGGGCTACTTCTTGTAGAAAACACAGGCAGTAGTCTAGACCTCCCAGTTGAGTGACATGGGCACTCAACTTCCCACTAAACTCCAGTCCCTAAAGCCAGGAGCAATGGCCCCATTGTCTCCCACCCAGAAAGGGTGTCCTGACACACCAGTGGGAGTCCCCCTCCCTATGCCGCTGGCCCCTAGTCCTGAACCTATAATGTCAGGTGTGAATGAGAAACACTTTTAATGAAACAGGCAAAGGCAAATTGACAAGCTAGGATTGGGGCGGAAGTGGAGCTCTTCCGGGGGCTGAAGTGTCCCTTGGGGATGTCAGTGTCTTGTCTGGACCAGGGAGGCAGGGCTACAACTTCATGGTGCCTCTGAAAGATGAGTTACAACCCCAGATGGCAGAGTCCTGGCAGAGCAAACACTTACCTGTACCTCTTAACACGGTGCAAAGACGCTCAGGAAAGCCCAGCCAATTCCGTGAAGTTCATTGCTAAATCACACCACTTTTTCAATGCATTTCCCAGCTGGGGGCAAATGGTTAACATCTCCCCAGTGAGGAGACACTCACTCAGCTCAGGGGACAGCTGGAAACTTTATACCCACAGCGTACACTGACCTTTCTTTTTCTGATTTTATAAAAAACCTGTGGCAGTTTCATCCCAAGCTGCCATGACATCAGGTTCAAGTCTTGTCCATCAGTCCCTGTCAGGCCTGGGGAGACCCTCATTCACTGGCCCCTCCAGAGCCAAAGTGGTCCCTGAGGGAGGACTCTACTCCATGAGCTTCATTTCACCACTTTCTACCCAAGTCCACGCCCACTTCTGCCCCCTCCCACCTGTTCCAGGTTTGGGATGCTGGCCCAACCAGCTCCAGGCCTAGGGTCCATGTGGCTAAAGCAAAAACGAGAGAGCCGCTGTCGTGGCTCAGGAGAACGAGTCCTGCTCCCTATTCTGCCACTTGCTGTCTGCGTGACCCTGAGCCGGTCGCCTCTCCAGTTCTGGACCTCAGTTTCCCCACTGCACCATGGGGGGATTAACCAAATGACCCACCCAGCTTCTCTCCACTCTAGTGCTCTGAACACCTATGATTCTGTGCGGGAAGGTCTGCCCGGGGATCTGGAAACAAATGACACAGCGTCTATGGGTGACGGTCCCTCTCTGGGAGGTGAGCAAGGAGAAAGCAACACCAGCCTAATCGTGAGCCAGAGCCAGAACCAAAAGACACAACCGCATGCCAGCCACTGCTGACCCGACAGAGGGACATCCCGGTTCCCACAGGGACTGGACTCTGCTAAAGCAAGACGGTGTGCCAAGACAAACGGAATTCAGCCCCAACTCTAATATGTGGGGTTTAGTATTAACCGAGCCAACAAAAAGGAGTGGAGCCCCTCCCTGATGGAAGAGCCGGGGAGAGACGGGTCAGGGTGCCTGGCCTTTGATGAGAGGACAGGGTGGTAGAGTGGGGGTGGGGGGAGTGAGCATAAAATAATAACAACAATAAGAGTAACAGCTAATATGTATCACGCACCAGCGTCCTTCTCGGGGCGCTTTGTAAAGCGGCTAGCCCAGGGCTCGGCACACAGTAGGTGTGATGATTAATCGGAGGCCACCAGTGAGGTCTGTTTTTGACGCTGCTGAAAGGACACTTCCTGGCATATCGGCCACATGCAGCCCAGCTCTCAAGGAACTTCTAGGAATGATGAGGTTACAGGAGGGGGTAGACAAGGCTCCCCACGCCCCACGTCACAGCGGCATTCACCAACGCCTGCCCGCTGTGGGCACGAGGCTGCCCCTTCACACCGCCAAGGTCAGACTGTCTTCACCCCCTGAGTGTGGCCGCAACACAGGCAGCTCTGAAAGGCTCAGAAGAAATCCCACCTGTGCCCTGCAGCCCGTCTCAGGCACCTCTCCGGCCCCGGCAGCGATAACTATTTTTTTGCCATCAAAGCCCAGCTGTTTTCATGGGGACTCTGAATAACAACCTCCGCTGCCAAGAAATCCACGTCCT
>PVKM010047957.1:0-11320 GCA_004027735.1 Carollia perspicillata
GGGGCAGTCCTTGAGCCGTGGGGCAGGGAGCCTGTGGGTGCCTGTTGCGCGGTGTCTCTTGAGTGGACGTACCTGAGATGGCTTTCGGATCGCCCCAGAAGGACCAGGCCCCAGGGCCCCACAGCTGTGACCAAATCGATGTCAAACTTTGTGTTGACTTTCGCCCTTTCCCTGCTTCCCTCTTCCCAGTCCCCCACTCCAGTTTCCTGAGATCCACTCCACTTCCCCAAATAAACTACTGCATACAGACCCTTGTTTCAGGCTTTCTGGAAGGAATCCCAGCTGAAGACATGCTTGGAGAGGGACGATGCTTTCTGGTTTTAGAATTCAAATATTTTATGCTCAATTTACAGAGAACTCTGACACAGGGCTTCTCCCCGCGCACACTCATCTCAGAAAAGTCCATAATGTACTATCTTCTTGATCTGAGGCTTTGCCAAAAGCAGATTGTAGTTCCTGAAGGCCCAGAATATGAGGGCAAGGAGCAGAATGGAGCATTTTAAACTTCCCAGGCTCCTGGTATGTGCCAGCACTGTGCTCATATGAATTGTCATGTTAATTGTTACTTAAACCTGATAGGATATACAGAATCACTCCCTTTTGAGAGATGAGGAAACGGTGGCTCAGAAACTGTGATTCTCGGAACTGTGGATTGTTCAATACAAATCAGGATTTGTACTGCAGTCTAGAAACTCCAAAGTCCGTGTGTTACCCACTGACCTGACGGTTTCTCCCACACGCCGTTTAACACATGGGGTTACATGCCTCTTTCTCCAGTGTGTCAATGGTCTTCATGAATTTTTTTTCAGGTTTGGAAATAAACATCGGTGATCTGCAGCATTAGCTGTCATTTTAATCTCTCCAGGTTGAAGGATGGACTTGACCCCTTAAACAAGGGTCAAAGCCAGAACACTGGAAAGCTGCTTACGTCTGTCCACTACGCCTGTATCTGAAAGCCATCCTCGGTTTCACTCTGGGCAATGCCAGGCAGCTGTCTGGCTGGTAGTGAACACAGTGCAGGCATCAGACCTACTGTGGCTCTGGGCTCGATGCTGAGCACACAGTAGGTACATAGGAAACATTTGCCAAATCCCCCATACGTAAGCTCTAGGACCCAAGGCTCCATTTTCTTCCAAGTACCTGCTGAAGGTAAGCACTTCACATTTCGGTGCACCATGGGGACCTTGTACGTGTGAACCCCCCGAACAGTAAGGATCTAGATATATTATTAAGGCTGCACAAGCATTTGGAAGCTGGGAGGCCCCCTGTGCTCACACAGCTTCCAGAGCATCATAACTCTTCGGACTGTCGCTCTGTACTTTGCCCCTACGGGACTAACCGGATCCCTGCCACTTTGTGGCAACTTCTGTGCTTTTCCTGATTCTGTGTTTATTTACTAATTGGCTGGCTCTTGTTGTTTCTTATTGATTTACAAGTCAACTCAGAAAAAGTGATTCAAGGGCAGGGTATCGAACACTCAGATCTCACACTGCTTCTCTGGTCACTGTGACCATGTCTCATCTCTGAGAAGATCTGCTCTCGCCTAGCATCTCCCACGTGGTGAGGAAGGAGTCAGTAGACAATGCCACACTCATTTACCTGTACTTATGAGACAGAACTACATTATTACCGCACAAAGAGAAGGAGGGACGTTAGTAACTATAGTCAATTTTCTTGAGCACTGGAGTGCCATGAAGTTAGGATTCTAAGCAGTGTCTCTCAAACTGTGGTCTGTCAAACAGCTGCATCAGAAGTCCCTGAAATGATCAGTTGGTTAGAGCATTGTCCTAATACACCAAGGTTGTGGGTTCAATCCTGGGTTAGGGCACATACAAGAAGCAACCAATGAATGCATAGATAAGTAGAATAATAAATTCTCTCTCTCTCTCTCTCTCTCTCATAAACAAGAAAAAATGGGGGGGGGGCGGAATATAGGTTCCTGTGCTCCACCCCAGACTTAATGCATCAGAATTTTTTGCTTGTTTGTTTTATACAAGGTAATGTTCACCAAGACATTCTCATCACACAAGAGTTTGAAGACTCTGTCTGTGGAGACCTGCGTGGTCTCAAGTGGCCAAGCAGATTCCATTGGGCACATCCCCTCTGCCTTGTCCGGTTCAGAGCTCTCAGCTCACTCTGGCACTGCCATCACCTATTCCTCCTTCACTCTGTATATTTGAGTCAATGTGTTGGAGGGAATGAAAAGAAACTGAGAAGAGGAGAAAAATCAAGGGATTACAATCTGAGACATTCACTGATAAGGAAGTGAACTCGACCCAAGAGTGGACCAGGACAGTTCGATCACTGCAAACACATACCAAGGTCTGTCCAGAAAAAGTCCAGCCATTGTTAATATACAGAGAATGGTTTGTGCGACATCAGTGTAACCCGGCAGCCAAGGAGAGTGGACAACTTCACTGTATTCATCAGTGGGGGCAGTAGACACCATTGAGTGAGCACGTGTACTGTGTGGCCATCGCGTTCAAAATGACTGAGCGAGTAGAGCAATGGATCTGCATCAAATTTTGCATTAAGCTTGAATGTTCCTCCATGGAAACTATTTGGATGATTCAGAAGGATGCAGCTATGGGCAACCGGTGATTGGCAGCTTCATCACGACAACACACCCACTCATGCATCATGTCTCATGCATCATGTCTCATGCACCGCGTCTCATGCAGAGATTTTTTTTGAAACATCGCATCACCCAGGTGACTCAGCCTCCCTACAGCCTAGATTTGGCACCCTGCAACTTCTGGCTTTTCTCAAAAGTAAAATCACCTTTGAAAGGGAAGAGATTTCAGCCTGTCGATGAGATTCAGGAAAATGTGAAGGGCAACTGATGGCAGTTGGGAGAACTGTGTGAGGCTCCAAGATGCCTACGTTGAGGGGGGCTGAAACGTCATTGTTCTGTGCACCATGTTTCTTGTGTCTTGTATCTTCTTCAGTAAATGTCTCTAGTTTTCATATTATGTGGCTGGCTACCTTCTGGACAGACCCTGTATGTCTTTCAGCTCTTTCCCACATCTGTGTATGGCCTCGGTAATTTTTCTTGCAGTATCCTGTTTTGTTTCCAAACCCATGGTTATCCAGTGAATACTCTGGAAACAGGGAAGAGTGTGCCTAATTGCCTAATTTCCATTGGGAATGTAGGAGAAAGTTGGCTTTGGAACGAAGCTGTGTGCTCTAATGATGACACTATCTTCTTCCATTTGCGAAGAACTGTATGGTTTCAAACAGCCTTTCAGGACAGTATTTCACTTAAACTTTGTATCACCGAAGATACCAAAATTACATGAAATTACAGTTTATAGCCAACTAAGGGTAACAGCAAATCAGGATTTGGTTGTCTCCCCCAAGTAATTTCTTTTAAACACACTGAAGTCTTGAGAGTCAGATCAGAAAACACTCTTATCTAGAATACGAGAGGCATGCTAACTGTAACTCACAGACTGAGTTTTCCGAGACAACCCTGATCTCCAGGTTATGCAGTCAATGGCGATAACTAACTAACTAACTAACTAAATAAATAAATAAATAAGTCGCCAGAATGAAAATTAGCTCCTCTGACTCACTGGGTTTGAGTAAATAAATTTCGTTACCCAAAGTACCTGTCATGAATCAGGTTCCAGGAAACACGTCATATGGTAAATCACTTCCTGAATTTATTGGAATCTTCCTATTGAAGAAAGGTTCACTCTCAGCGTAATGCCTTCACCACCACGTCTCCACCACCTGTTCTCACACCAGGAAAAACACTATTTGAATTCAGTGATGAAATGAAAAATCCTCTTCACATAAATCCAGCTCTCATTCTCTGACACTAGTATATCTGCTGCTAAAATTACAAAAGAAAAAAAACAGCTTTGCTAATAACACGATGAAATGCACGAACGTGTTATTCAAGAATGATAATACCTCTACCTACTTTTCCAATGTATTAACATTGACATAGGCCTTGGCTTTTATTTGTTTATTGGCCGTGACAACTTTTCCAAAATCAGGGCTTCAGATATCAGCATTTTATCAGGCAGCACAATACTTTGGATAGTGGGGGGACATGTTTTTATTTTTACGGTTTCCAGTAGCATTTTGTACAAAATATTTCAAGGATATTTATCACCACTGAGTATCTTGTTGAAGCAGGAAGACAGAGGCAGATTAGAACCCTGAAGAACTAGAAAGGGGATTTTAAATCTGATTGGACAAAAGAATCATCAACATCATGGTCGATAAAGGCAGATTCCAAATCCTTAAATCCCACCCCACTGATGACTTCTGGTCTGGATTAAGAGGAGGACACTTTTTGAGAACAAATACATAGTCTTCGGTACAGCCTGGAGTTTTGGCCCCAAACCCTAGCCCTGACCTGGGGAGCAGAGCTTTGAGAACACCGCCCCACCTTTTTTTTTCACCCCTTAGCACCCGACCTGGAATAAGGGCAGGATGAATAGACTGTTATTTGGCTCATTTTTCCCTGACCCTCACCATGCCCTTGACTCTCCCGTCTTTCCATCCAGAGAGGAACCATGGGGATGTGTGCAAAGGTGAGCATGCCCTGCCCCTGAGCTAGCCCTCCCTGCTTCTTTCCCTGGTCCCAGCTTACAAGGACTTCCCAGGGAGGTCGGGACATATTCAGGCGATGCCTGGGCCTGAGTTCCCATCCTCCTGGGGAGGAAGGGGATGCAGGGTGGTTTGGTTCATAATCTCTTCTCTTCTCCCAGGAAGAGCCTCGCCCCCAGCAGACAGGTCCTCTGGAATGTAACTGACCCTCAACAGCATCCCTCTTTTGGGGGGTAGATACGAGAGCTGGAAGGAGGTTTTATCTGTGCACCTTGGAACCCTTGTCAACCCAATCTCAGGGCCACACACAAGTCAAAGGCCCTACTGCCACCTCTACTTCTGACCTTGGCCCCACCATTCTCTCAGGCTGGACATTCCAGCCACGTTTCTGCCTCTGGGTCCCAAACGAGTCCAGATAAGTCCTTCACACCACCTCTCCCGCCTACAGCTTTCCACATTCACCGCGCCCACTCTAGTGCAGACTTGCACGTTTGTACACCAGCATGCACCACAAGGGACTCCTGCCGGATCCCTTCCTGCATCCCTCAGTCATCCCCTCTCTGCTTCCACATGTCTCTTCCTGAGCATCATTGTCTTCACGTTACACCTGCCCACCTTCGGATGCTCCCATTACCTACTGATCGTGGGATAGGGAACTGTTAAGGACACGGACCTTGAAGCCAGTCCGCCTGGGCTCCAATCCTGATTCCGCCACCTCTTCAGTCTGTTACTTTGGGCAAGTTACTCAGCCTCTTTGTACCTCAGCGTCCTCCTGAAGTGGGGGATAATATAGTAGATGTTTCATAGGATTAATTGGAGGATTCAATGAATTCATATACAACAAGCTCTAGTATTTTACGAGCATTCAATAAGTGAGGGCTATTATTACTATTGTTACAGAATGTGGTCCAAGCGTCTTCGGCCCAGCCTCCATTGGCCTATACATTCTGGACCCTGAAACTACACTCTCAAAGTGGTAGACACTATCCTGGAGCACTCCAGTAGCTTCCAAAACAAATTCAAAACCCACCTAAGGCGGTAGGCATGGTGGCCAATGAGTCCTTCTCTGCTCTAAGGGAGTCAGTGTTTAATTTGAGCAGAGAGCCTAGAAGGAGTGCAGCGAGCTGGTGAGAAGTGGTTTTCTCCCCTCTGCTGCTCCAGGGCACACGTGCTGTGATCCGAGAGGCCAGAAGGGAGGGTTTGAGCTGATTATAGTCTAATGAGGCTGCCAAAGCAGTTTCACTTTCCAATACAGCGTAATGACTAGTGAGCCCCGTGGGCCCCGAGCCAGGATTATCTTAACTGGTAGCATTGTCTGGGTCAGTCGGGTCAGCCTCTGCAGGAACACTCTGGGAAATGTCATCTGCCAAGCCAGGGTGGGAGCAGCCCTTGCCACTGAACAGACGGCGGCACCCATGGTATTTGGAAGGCCATGTCTGGCTTCCTGAGATGCAGCAGGGGGCCCAGCAGGGAACAGTGAAAGGGACAGGAGAAGGAAGAAGGTCAAGGACGCAGCACAATAAGGGAGCAAAAAGCACAGTACACGTGGAATGGGAGTTCAGGGTGGGGGACAGATGATTTTTAAAGAAAAAAGAGTAGAGCTAGAAGGACCCGAGGCCTGGGGGACAGAGGCCTGTCTGGAAAGAGCTGGAACTGCCAAGGGGCTTCACTGCCTAGTGGATTCAGAGGAGTTAAAACACACAAAACCAAAAAAGAAAATACCCAAGACGACAAAGGCGCCCCTTTGTATTGTAAGCAGTGCCATTTGTGAATGTCTGTGACCAATACCACGCTCGGCGAAGGGCTACATGGAAGAACGGTCTGGCGGCTGAGGGCGGCCTGCACCAGCCAGCTGGATTCTGGGAGCCTCGGAGCCCTCTTCTTCCAGCACAGCAGGTGGGACCGGCCCGTGTTCCTTGGGAGTTCCCCCAACGATCTAGTTCCTTCCTCTGCCTGGAAACAAGGCGGGCTCGACATGCTTCACATCCCCATGGCCGTCGCCCAGAGGAAGTGCGATCAGTGTGGGGGTTTGCCCCGCCGGGCTGGGTGCCCAGCAGCGCCTGCCCTCGCACTGCCAGCCCGTGGGATGGAGGCGGCCTGGGCGACAGCGAATGCACCTGGGGAAACAACTCGGCCTCTTCACACTCTGGGTCTCCACAAAGCAGCCGCCGCCTCCCCACGCCTCGGGGGAGGGATGGCGCCGGAGCTTCTGCTTCTGAGCTCTCCTTTCCTCGCGAGGCACAAGTTCTTCTGAAGTGAATCTGCGCCACGGCCACAGCCGCCCAGCCTTCCAGGGAATCTGTGACCCTCCTGCCAACAGCATAACCGTGCATCCACGAGGGAGAAGGCTGGGACCGTAAATATTGTTACAAAGTACTTTTCCCACGAAATGGAGGCAGAATTGCTTCTGGGAGTTGACGTCATTAACCCAGAAAGCGCCCAAGTGTATCCAATCTCAGGGACAGGGTGAGCCCATGAGACGCTATGAGTAGCCAAGTCAGGGGCCAAGAGAGATACCGGGTGAGCCGCAAGTCTGCGTTGGCTCTCGTTTCCTGAGGCCATTGTCCCCTTTGGGAATGTGCTAACTTGTGCCGGAGAGGTGGTTGCTGTGTCTAAAGAAGCTGCTCCGGGCTGGACAGGCGGGGCTTTGTGCAAGTCTCGCCCTGTCGGCTACAGGTCAGGGGCTCCTTATCTCACTGCTGGGGGCACAGCAGAGCTTTCTGTTTCCTACAGTTCTGTGCAGGCGACATTGCCACTTGTCAGCCAAGGCTGTTGACACAAACACCTTAGCCCCATGGCCACGCTCCCAGGGGAAGGGGTGGGGGTGCGGTGTCACGCACAGCCAGGTTCACAGCTGCAGCTGGGGATCTGAGTTGCAGGGGAACAGGCCCCAGTGCCTGGAATCCTCCTCCGCAGGGAGAGGGCCAGGCTCGAGGCTGAATCCCAGGCCTGCCGCCTGACTGCTGGGTGCCAGGTTACTGCAGTTGTCTTTCGTGTAGAAAGGAGGGTCTAGTCAGACCTCAAAGGGTTCTTTTGAAGATTAAATAGGATTAAAGCACCTGACACGATGGCTGGCCCGCAGCACCTGCTGATGTAACACCTTTTAGAGGGATACTGTTCCAGGTACCCTGCACCACTGAATGAGATCCCGCATTTGAGAACCTGAGGGAAAACAGGACATTTCAATGACAGTCTCCTCAGAAACACACCATTTACGTTCAACTCTGCCCATAGATTCCTGCACAGCTGGCAGGGACTGTGGCTCCAAACGAACCCAAGGGACATCCAACTGGGGTGTCCTTTTCTTCCTTGAAGTGGATTTTATGGAGAAAAGAATATAAAGAAGTGAAAAGTGTATTCCAATGCAACACTCTCTAAAATAACTCTGTGTAAAAGGCAGCAAGTAAAAATCTTTAGGCAATATTTATTTTCCTCGATGTGAATTCACATACCATGAAATTGTTGATTTCAAAATATTTTCCACCCAAAACCATTCAAGGCAAATGCAGCCCATGTGTGTGTAAAAGTCACCTCTTTCTTACAGGTTTGGATCTTTATAAAATATTTTAATAAAAAAATAGCAATGCCAGGGTTGACCGCTTGATATTTTAGCAAGAGATGTCACAAAGGTCTTGGGTAAATTCATGATTCTTTTTGCTCTTTAATTCTTAACGTCTGTAAGAAGTAAATGATGTCCAATTTTACCACCAGAGGGCACCAGTGCCAAATTGAGTCACAAAGTCACAGAAATAACTCCCTTGTAAACAAAATGCCCCCTTTTATTTAAACAAAACTTTGAATACAAACACCTCACACTAGCATTGACCAAAAGTGACGTGTCTAACTGCACGCAAACACTGACATAAACACAGATTGTTCTGGAACAGGATACTTGAGCGTTGGTTTCTTGTTAAATGCAAGAGAGTACAGAATTGAACACAGGGTGAGACCAGGAGTCTGTTCGGAATGGCCCACCGGGCGCTGATCTCCGGGGCTTGCTTCTCTGAGTCCCCCTTGCTCCCCCGTGGGTGCTGCTCCTTAGGGTTTAGCATCAAGTAAGCTCCAGTGCGGTGATGAGACGAGACCTGGGGTTAAATACCAGTAGTTCCACGTCATAGTTTTGTGACTCTGAGAATGTCTCTAGATCTCGGTTTCTTCACCTGTAAGGTGCCAAAGGTCACAGAGCTCATAGGTAGCAGGCAGGCTGACAAAGCTCACGTGGTGGGAGGGTGGAGGGTGGAGGGTGGGTAGGTGGACATTGTATACCATGCTTCTTTGCAACTCCAAGGCTAATAAACATGGCTGATGCTCAATAAATGCCTGGTGGGGATAATGAATATGCACATGTTGCAGCTTTAGGGAAAAAAAATGAGATAAAAATACAATTTGCTGTAAAAAATCAAAAGCTTAACCAAAGCAATGTATTGTCATTGTCATTAGTGTTGTCATTATCGTTGTGATTAAATACAGCACTGATTTGGCGTATTGCAGGGTGATGATAAGCAGACTCTAATTCAGTCTAAAGCACGCTAAATTCCCAAGAAAGGGAAAGAAAGGGGGGCCCAGCTGGGATCGGGTGGCTCGGAGTTTCTGAGTGAGAAGAGGAGCTAGACCTGTGCAAGGAAAGGAACCGAGGGGAGCCCTAGGACACTCACAGGTAAGCTGGTTCAGGACTCACAGGTAGCCACACCTGGACGAGCCACACCTCCCCGAGAACAGTCTGAACCTAAAGTGCCTTCAGCCCAGGAGCCATCAAGAGAGATATCATCTTTGTTTGCTTCCTGGCCTGTGTGTGTGTGTCCAGCCCTGGCCCTGAGCCCATCACACTTTCTTGCAGTCAGAGACTACGTCCTTAGCCCGTATTTATGTTCCCAATGCCAAGGCTATTAGGTGACCCGGTAACTCTCCACAGCCCGAAAAATTGAAGGCCCCATGCTCGCCGCCACCAATACCACAGGAAGAGGCTTTTGCCAGCATCTGTCCTGATGCATCAGCATCAAGTGCCTGCAGCGGCAGCCCCTGGGACCGGTGTTCTCCTGCACAGACTGTAAGAAGCACAGGCCTGCCGCCGCTACAGCCCGCCAGACAGAAGCTAATCACAGCCACCTGAACCTGCCATGACTAACATGCTTATTTCATTTCAAATGCCTGTTTGTTGACCTACAAAAATCAAACACAGCGGCCTCACAGGCAGGCCGCCGCTGGGGCCCGGGGAGCGACGTGTGTGCAAAGCGATCACGAAGGCCCGGGCCAGGCAGGGGTTGGGTTGCACCGAGACGCCTGGAACAGAATCCGCTCTGGAACGGTGTCAATTCCGCGGGGAACGTGGTTCCACTTGGGCAGCAGATGAAAGGCGTGCAGTTGGCCACGGAAGGCCCTCAGCCAGCAAGGGCTCTCCACCAGGAAGACTGGTTTGTGGACATAACAGAGCAGCTCCCTTCACCGAGAATCTCCTACGCTGCCTGAGGCTTATGTGCATTACTACATCTATTCTTCCCATCTTTACGATGCACATGCAACTATTCCAATTCTATGGGTGAAAAAGTTGAGTCTCTGAGAGGTGAAATAATCTACCCATAGTCACACTGTAATGATCAGAACAGTCACAAATATGTATTGGCCATTTACTGTAACTCTGAGCCGAGTGCTTCCTGTAACACCATTTACTCCTCATATTAATCCTATGAAGTAAAAATTATTGTTAACCCCATTTTACAGATGAAGAAACTGAGGCCCAGGGAGATTATGTAAAGGATCTAGGGAATAAGGATTTCAGCATACACAGTCTTCCGCCAGCACTCAAGCCTGAAATCACCAGGCAATGCTGGCCCCCAGGGCTAGACTGCCTCAGACCATAAGATGTAAAACTAAGATTCAAAGCCAGTCTGGCTGGTGTCCAAGCCCACACTGCTTTCTAGCTCAAAATTACACAATTCCCCAAATGAGGCTTTCATCTAAAAAGCAGCAATTGCCCTTTAGATTCAAGCATATGGGCACAGGCTACTTTGGTCCAGGCACAATGAAAGAGAATTGAAAGTGTGTTGAGTGAGAAGGAGACTGGCCTAAAGGAAGGACTGAAATTAGGGAAGGACTGGAAATTAAAGCCCGTCGCCCAAATCAGCAGCAGCACATTCCTGCGCATGCCAGAGGCAGGCATGCTCCGCGTTGGTGGTGGGATTCCGTGCACGCGTGGGGATTTGGAGCAGGCTTCTTACTACTAATAATGGTGCCGATGTTCACTAATAGTTACTGAGCACCCATTAGGCACAAGCCACAGTTCCAGGCCCCTACAAACATTCTCTTCTCTATTATACCCCCCTCCCCGTTCTATTACAAGGTAACTGAGGCTCGGATACCTAAAAGTCCTGCCCAAGGTGATTCACGTAGGAAGAGGCAAAGCCAGCCCCTGGATCCAGGTCTCACCCCAGAGCCACCAAGCTGAGCTCTTCCTGCCACTAATGTCGCTAGGGGGTGAGTTAACTTAAAGCCTCAGCTAATTAGGTTTCATCATCTACAAAATGAGCTCATCTGCTCCTCTTTCCTTCTGATAGGGAGGCAGTTTGTTGAAAAAAATCTGTCAAAGTTTTCCAAGCTGGCCCTAAATAAATATACTCCTCACGGAAAGGATACAGGCCCCTTTGGAGAAGACAGCCACTGCACCAAGACAAGGTCTATCGCCATTGCTTAATCAGTGGAGCCCACAACACGTGAAATGGAATTGTATCCCCTCTCATAAAAATGTACTAGTTACACTTAC
>PVKM010047958.1:0-11317 GCA_004027735.1 Carollia perspicillata
GTACCGCATGCTTCCGCCTCACTTTAGGCCTGCCACCTGCCCTTTGGTAAAAAAATTAAACTCCAATTCACTTCAAATCAGTAAACACTCCTTAGACAGTTTTGAAGTCCATTTTAAAGTTTGAGTTACATTTCGACTGAGGTTCGTTTTTTTTAAAATTAAATTAACATTTACTCAGAGAGCTTCGTTCATCAACACACATAATGAGCTCACCCAGCCCCACCCCAATTTTATGTACTTTGAATTAAGACTAAGTACAGATTTTACAATGTTGAAACAGCAAATACTTGAAGAGACACACTTTTTAGGCACTACTGTCCTTCAATGCACGAACAGAAGACGAAAACTGCAGTTGGTTTCTTCCTCCTGGGGACCAACGCAGTACATCCAGCGAAGAGTACTGTAATCACACCCTCTTGTGTTCTTCCCTGTCTTTCACCGTAATCACTCGTCACTCTAAGAAGCGTTTTGACCTAGCGGAGGATTTCACACTGGCTCGGAGACTGCAGCTGCACAAGGACACGTCAGCCCTCTTGCATTCATGCACGCATTAACTTCAAATTGTCCGAATTCCACTTGTGTGTGGTGGGGGCCCTTGTAGAGTTGAGCAGGAAATTTTAAGTGAGCTGGCTCAAATTTAGTTTCCTCCTTGTGTGACAGAGGGTTCTAGTCATGTCAACCCCTCATCTCTGATGAGTTTGCTAAATAAGAAAACAAGACAAATGTGAAAAGAGACATTACGCGAAGAGGAGGAGCTTCTGTAAGTCTCAAAGGAGGGACACAGACAAGGAATGGGGGGAGGGAGACGACTGGAGATTTGGGGGAGAAGAGGAGGGAAGAACAGCTGCCCTCCCTGCAGGTAACCATGGTGATGGCAGGCCAGGATGCTCGGGAGAGGGCAGGAACAGCTGTCAAATTAGAGCAATGAGAGTTGGGTGGCACTGGGGGGCTCTGCCATGAGGAGTTGGGTTGAGTCATGGTCAAATCATAAATCACTTGCACTTTAGTTTCAGAAGGGGCGTCTGGAAGTCCAAGGAGGCTAGACAAGGCCAGAGCTCTGGAGCCGAGGCTCTAGGACACTGGCTAGTGAGACAGCTCCAAGCAGGCAGATGGTGAGGAATTTGGGGAATTTGGTGGCAAAAGGATTCTGGGCCAGGAGCCAGAGGCACGTCCAGGCTATGGGATGAAGGGGACCCAGGCCCGCAGATGATGTATGGCAGCAAGTGAGGGGGATAAGAGGAGGACAGCACCCTCTGAATGCCCACATGTATCAGGGGCCAACAGTCAAGGTGTCTGAGCTCTCCTCCTGTGTGAAACCTTAGCACATCTTTGTGATCCATTTTAGCTTTAGTCCATTTAATTCTGGCCATTTTTCTGTGGGGTGGGCACTGTTACTCTCCCCACTTTACACATGGAGACACAGTCAAAGAGGTGGGAGGATCGATCCAGGATTGTACTACAAGCAAGAGACAACTTCAAGGTTCAGATTTCAGCCTGTGCAGAGACCCCTCCATGTCACTTTGTCCTAAAAGAGGTGATGCCAGGATGCTTTGGACATCAGGGAGCCATCACAGTTTTGTGACGAGGGAGAAGCATGATGAAATGAAAGTGATAAACGTAGTAGTCATACTCAGCCGAATTGACAAACTTTCCTAGACTCTTCGTTTTCCTCTTTTGGCAGCAGTTTATTTTTCACACAAACCACATTATGCCTCACACCCCAGTGAAATGTGTGAATGAATGAAAGTCGCAAAGAATACCAGTTCCCAGGGAAGCTAGGGAATTCGGCTACAAGACTCTCAAAGCTCTGTTTTGGTTCTGGCCTTCTTATGCTTCTCATCAACATGGAATCTCAGGTCCCCTCGTCCTGGGGAATGCAGCCCACAGTTGACTGGGCTGGCTTTGTCCTGCAGCTGGGCTGAGTGCTGCATCTACATCAACCTTAGCATCTTAACCCTACTGCTAACTTCTGGTGGAGAGCACACCAGCCAGAAAAAATAATCCTGTTTGATGCCCCACTGGCTGCACAGCTCAGACCTAAATGAACTCATCAGTTAGGAAGCCTGCAGCATCCTTGGCCCTCTGGGCAGGAATAAACACCCTCACTGTACTCTGAAGAAGAAGACAGGGCTTTGGAAATCTCATTCTCTAATTCAGTACCTCCCAAACCAAAAGGTAATCCTTTTAGACAGTGTGAATCATACGAGAAATGTGCAGAGAGAAATAACAATGTCACATGATCACCAATAAGCACCACTAAACACCCACATGGCCTGTTTAGTGGTTTGAGAATTAGAGCCTGGGAGCTTTCTTATAGGACAGAACACATTTTCCAGCAGGGATTAGCCTTGAGATTAGAGTTTAATGAAACAATCACTAACACCGGAGGCTTAGGCAAAAGAATCGGCAGACTCCAGGGAGCTCCTGGTTTGTCTGGGGAAGACGTTTATCTAATAAACCATGAATAAATAATAGAAAGGAGCCTAAAATCAAGAGATGCAGAGGGGCCAAGGGACAAAAGGTAGAGGCTGGATGTGTAAAAAGATGCTTTAAAAGCAATCAAATGCTTTGACTTTGCAATAGACATTTCTTCCTGGAGAAATGCTGTCATCTGTGCAGAAAGCAGCACACACAAGGCTGCTCTTTGCTGAGGGTCAGCCAGGATAGGCCAGGCTGTGCAGTGATAACAAAGAACTCCGAAGTCTCTGTGGCTGGGAACAGCGAGGATTTATTTCTTTTCTATGCCCCTTGTTCCATGCAAATCAGCAGCTGGGTTCTGATGATCACAGACACCTAAGGACCCAAGTAACTAAGTGACAGCATCTAATGAAATGGAAGAGAAGACCGGAGGACTGAGCACCGACACTTTATGCTTTGGCCTGAAAGTGACACAGACCACGTGCACACACATTTCAGTGGTCAGATCCAGTGACATGGAGATGGCTGACATCAAAAAGCTAGGGAAGTACAATCTCTTATCAACTCTCACAGCCAGGAAGTAGAAAAGAGCCAGACATTGGTAAATGTTAATACTTCTACAACATATGTAATAGTAAAAATTGGGAATAAATGCCTATCCCCTCATGTAGATTGCACGTGTAAATATATCTATTTAAAAGAATATTATGCAGCAGTTAAAAAGGACTTAAAAATTTAGGTGCAAATTCCAGAAAACTTCAAATAGTAGGATCATATATATCTTACCCATATCACAAACCTCAATGCATCAATGGCCATACATATGTGTATCTAGGTACCCAGAAAATGCTCTGGAGGGATGTCCATCCACTAATGATGAGGTTACATCTATGAGAGGAATATGGTTACAGCGAGAAAAAGGGGACTTCTGTTGTTCTGAATTATTTAAAATCAAAATGAACCCATATATAGCCTCCAAACTTTGTTTAATATATGTTTTCGAAGGGCATTGATCCACTGCCCATGGCTGTTGGTTGGCTGGTGCTTATGCTAACCTGGGCTCCATGGTCATTACAGGAAGGTGCACCTTTGACCCCCACAAGCTGCACCAGACATGCATTGGGCAGCCCTATCTGGAAGATGTTCATTACTAGCTCGTCCATTTGGTCTTGCCTCTGGCACTTTCTGGGCTGTTTTGAAAGGTTAATTCCACAGGAAGCCCCTTTTCTTTCAAGTTCTAGCTACTCAGCACCCTTAGTAGCCAAAGAGCAATATCCTAGGGAATGTCGAGCTTCCAAATGCGTTCTTGTCCCTTCCTCATTTCAAAACTCTCCTTGCCTCTTCCCACCCCTAATTCCTTTTTCTCGGGAGCCTTCTACAGGCTAAAGATAGTGTGATCCAAAAGAATCAGGAGCACATAAACCCAACAAACATCTATGTTCCCAAATAATGTATCGTCTTAAATTAAGAAAAAAAAAAAGGCAAAACACCTTCTGGAACCATATTAGAGAGAAGTAGCAGCATATTGCAGACACATGGCAAGATGGCAGGCAAATGGCCAGGGGCTGGGTGGGTTTCCTCCTGCAGAGCAGGCTGTGCCCATGAAGGACCCTCTAATCTTGCTGTACATCTGGCTTCAGGTACACACAGAGAGTGGTTTTACAGGTGAAAATCATGAAAAGTAAGTTGGAACATCCATACAATGGAATGTCCTTCAATGATGAAAAAGAAATTAGCTATTCAGGGACCTGGGGGAAAAGAGACAGGAATGAGTAGAGCACAGGGACCTTTCAGGCAGTGCAAGTGCACTGGCTGTTCCCACGAGGAAGACACGCGCCTCACACATGTGTCTGCACCCACAGAGCACACACCACCAAGAGTGGGCCATTATGCAGACTGTGGGCTTTACTCGATAATAATGTATTGATATTGCAGTGTCAGTTGTAACAAAAGTACCACACTAATGGGAAATGCTATTAATAGAGGAAAGTATGAGTGGGAAGTGGGGAGTACAATATATATAGGAATTTTCTGTATTATTTGCTCAATTTTCTATAAACCTAAAAACTGTTCTAAAAATTAAGGCTACTAACTAAAAAAAACTTGAAGGAGCTAAATTTTTAAAAAAAGAAATTTGGAAGTCTCAGGCCATGGTTTGGATTCAAAGATACACTGTCTCTACTTTGAGGGAAATACTCAAAGTGCTCTTGAAAAATGGGACTGGAGCAGATCCCCGGCAGACTTGCTGTGGCAGGAAGAACTGAGAAGAGAGTCCTTGACAGGGTCCCCTCCGCGCACAGACCCAGAGGTGGCTGGGCTGAGCTCTTCCTCTACTTGGAGACAGAAAATCCACAGGAGGCAGCAGATGTTGTCATGGCTTCGACCTCACCATGAACTTTCTTTTACAGTTTTGCAAAACAGATGTTTTGCTTTTTGCAACGTTTTGTTTCTCTCTTTCCAAAGAAAAAATATACCACTGGCTTCTGTCACCCATCCCTGCTAGTAACAGAGAGATGAATGTGTCAAGTGTCTGGACACTTTGCACCTGAGGCAAGGCTCAGGTTCAAGTTGTGGTATAATTTCGGAGAACTCGCTACATCTCTCTAACGTTTGCCCTAGACCTACACAGTAGGTGGGTTAAGGCTTCTGAGAGCCTTGTGAATGGCGAAGGGAGGAGGTCACAGGTCACTCTGGCTGTCCTCTCCTCCTCCTAACACATATCTGTGCTTCCTTCTGTTTTCTTTTTTGGACTAAATTGTGATGAAAAAGCCTTTCAAAGAAAGGATTCCACTGAGCTAGGTGATAGTCAGATGCCCTTTCTGTTCCTAAAATTCTACATTTCATATTAAGTTACTGATAGACCCACTGAAGGATCTTGGGAGAAAACCTTTACTGGAAGTTGTACTAAGTTGAGTGGTGTCCCTGCCCCTTTGCCCAAACCCAAGCCCACCCAGGATCTCAAAATGTGGCCTTATTTGGAAATAGAGCTTTGCAGATGTAATTACATTAAAATACAGTCATGCTAGACTAGGGTTGGCCCTAAATCCAATGCCTGGGGTCCTAATAGAAAGAGGAGATTCATCATCACCAAGCCATTATCACATGAAATGTTAAAGGGAATTACATAAAAAAAGAAGAAGATCAAAACTATGAACATTAAAACTATAATAAATTCACACCTGTCAACAATTGAATCTAAAAAAAAACAAACTAAGCAAACAAGCAGAAGAGAAACAGAATCATAGATATGGAGATCACATGGAGGGTTATCAGCTGGGAGGGGGAAGGGTGAGAAGTGGGGAAAAGGCACAGGGAACAAGAAGCACAAATTGGGAGGCAAAAAACAGATGGGGATGTTAAGAATAATGTAGGAAATGGAGAAGTCAAAGAACTTACATGCACGACCCATGGACATGAACTAAGGGGAAGGGGATGCTGGAAGGAATGGGGGTACTGGGTGGAACGGGGTGAAGGGGGAAATTGGGACAACATTAATAGCATAATCTATAAAATACATTTTTTTTAAAAAAAAGGAGGAGAGACACAACACAGAGAGAGAGAGGAGAAACCAACTGGTCATTCACTTGAAAGCTGACTGGCCCAAACTGTGATGTGGGCAAAGTATTAAATAAACACATACTGGATTTCAAAGACAGTATAGAGGAGTAAATATCTCAGTCACTTCTTACATTAATCATATATTGAAATAATACTATTTTATATACACTGGATTAAAGCACATCATTAAATTAATTTCATCTGGTCTTTTCCACTTTTTAACATGGCTACTAGAAAATTTAAACTTACTTATGTGTTTAACATTACACTTGTATCAGACAGCACTGCTCCAAGGGATACATGGTCTCTAAGATGCAGGGTCTGGCAGAAGTAACGCCTGCTTGAGTGTGGTTGGTAGGGTAATAATATAGTGCAATAATCTATAGTTTTAATTTGCACATTTCACCTAAGATGTCATATGGTGTGCTTGAGTGTGATGTTGTTATGTTACAGAATTCCATACTTATGATTTTGTAATTAAGGGGCTTTATTTACACCAGATCCTGTATTTTCTTTAGTCACTATTTTGAACATTTTTGTTCAGAAAGTTCTAATTTTTCTTTACTAGTTTTTTTTTTAATGTGTATAACAATTCTCACACACACAGGGTTCATTTTGTAACATTCTAATCATTTTGTTGTGGTTACCGTTCCTTAAAAATAACTGTCAAATATAAAATGAAATCAATTTTGCTCTTAAGTGTTCAGATTACATTATGAAATGCTGTGTGACCTTAGGTAAGTTATTTAGCTTCTCTAGGCCCCAACAGCATCGCCTGTAAAATAAGCAGGTCTAGAAACAATCCACAGAACAGTGATTCTCAGCCTCTTCCTTTCTTTTCAGTACGTGGGGTGGTTCTGGGAAACTGCCAGCAGCAATAGCGGTTCACTGTGCTAACGGGGTTGCCTTTGCTTCCTCCCACTTCCCCTGGAAAATCACTGCTATTCGTTTCAC
The DNA here is from genome assembly GCA_004027735.1 of Carollia perspicillata. Classification (NCBI taxonomy): domain Eukaryota; kingdom Metazoa; phylum Chordata; class Mammalia; order Chiroptera; family Phyllostomidae; genus Carollia; species Carollia perspicillata. Next base: position 6,931 of record PVKM010047958.1, read on the forward strand.
AGACTCCACGAGAAATTTCTAGAGAAGGGTCAAAGTGCAGCAAGTAGAGTCAAAGCCTGTGGGATGTGAGAGCCATGGAGGAAACCCAAGTTCACCTAGTTCAAATGCTGCCCCCTCCTCATGGCCCAAAAGGAGTGATGGCCGGCTTGTCAAGGCGCCCAGCTGCTCAGGAGCACTCAGCTGTCTCTGGTAAACGCAGAGGACTAGTTAACGTGCTCTGATGGAGGGAGAGGCTGAGTGACACCGATTGCAGAACAAACACCACGATGCATGACTGCACATTCGGATAGAACACCCTTCCCCCCAGACCACACCTTCTAGTCTCTGCCTTAATTTGCCACAAAGTGTAAAAGGACAAAGGATTTGGAGGGATGCGAATTAATGAGGGTGTCTAGGAGAAACCTCAACATCTCCCAATTTAAGGTGAAAGTCATCATTTCAACTTCTCTTCAGAGAGAAGATTAGAGACTTAATAGAAAGCTACTTGCAATGGCTTTGGGTACCAAAATGTTTCCAAAAACATTTACATGCTTCTGAGCCTACTAAAGTGTAGATGAGTCATAACGTTCTCTCCTGTTTAGACCTGAGGCATATCAGCATTCAATAAAGTCATGATTGACAAAAGTTTCTATTTATTAGGAAAGATGCCAAGTTATATTTAGGTGCTTTTTTCCCTTTAAATCTCACTCTAAATTGCTTGTCATCTTTTGAAATATCATAATTAGTGCCATTTAATTTGTGTGCTTAAATATTTTAATGACAGGTGATAATTTTAATGGGAAAAGCAGTTTAGAAGGAAATCACAGTATCCTATGACTTCCAGGAGAGCAGAGAGGAGAGAAAGAGACCAAGCTAACCAGGGACCAAGTCTCATTTGCCTCTTCCTAGCTAACAGGACTTCAGCAATCTGTATCACCTCTCCAACCTCAGTGTGCTCATGTATGAAACATAGGTAATAAACCTGTCTCATTAAGATGCTTACGGATTATTCCAGGCTCGTCACTGTAAAGCCCCTAATACAAGTCGTACACTGTAACAGTCCATTTCCCTTTCCCTGTGTGCACTATCCCCTAAAGTGAGACAAACCATACTGAGTTTGGGCTCCACAGGAAAAGGTCCCAGGGCAACTGAACTGGGAGAAGCATTTCCCAAAGGTGGTCAGGACTAGAAAACCGGAATCATTGAGAGACCGAGGCCAGGGCTCAAGTGCCAAGGGTGGCAGGGTATGCAGATAGGGGGTTCAGCATCAGGGAGGAACTGTTAATAGATGGAAGGAAAAGCTGAGGACGAAGCTCAGAGACCATGACACAGTGCTCCCACTGCATATGCTAGACAGTCTACTGGAGACGAGCAGAGCATTTGAAAACTCTTCGCAGGGCCAAACATCCACTAAGTCGCTTCTGTCCCCAGGTAGTGCAGGCCAAGGAGGGTGGTGTGGTATAGGTCTCAGCTCTGGGGAACTCATGATTTGATAGGGTGTCCTTGCAAACTCAACCCAACCAAGGTGTCCAGTGCCATTGCTGTTGTGGATGCCATGTGTGAGGTCGAGTCTGCTTGTGGGTTATCCTATTAATAATTCGGACAGAGGCTCATGTGATTTAAATTTTCTAAGCCCCAGTCACTTTGTCCATAAAATGAGGCCCTCAACCCATGACCTTCCTCATAGGGTTGCTGCAAAAATTAAAAGAAATAATGGATGAAAGATTCAGACACAGTGCCTGGACTAGAAAAAGCTCTCAATAGTTGAGAATCATGAAGATAAAGATGTTGATTCCATCTTTTGTAAATTCTCCCAAACCCATCAATTTTGCTCAGACTTCAGGCTTCTCACTGTTATGTGTTTCCAAACCCGCTGTAGCTAGCTCACATCAGATGAACCCCTCTCTCCAAACAGCCCAGGTAAGATGTTCTCTGGATTTTACAAGCATACCTAGACAGCAATAAAAAATGTCAACCAAGGTGGTCTTACGTGAAGAGGTCCACCATGAAGGACTCCCAAGGAAGAAAACCTAAGTGAATGAATGGACGAACAGTGAGCAAACAACAACACAGCACGGCATTTCCCCAGCCGAAATGAGCATGGCACTGACTAGTGGGTAGCTGAAGGTGTAGGGAGCCAAGCAAAAAGAGCAAAGGGGGAAGGAAAAGGTTAAGAAGCTAAACAGATTCCAGGTGAAATGAGTAAATAAATCCCAAGGAAGGAATGAAAATAAGAATTAATCAGGAGTGTGCTGAGCCGTGGCACTGCCAGCCACAATCAGAGGGCTCCTTAATTGCTTGTCAAAGACCAATGCATCCTGGCAAAACGATCCTCAACTAATGCTGGGACCCCCCCCCCAACATGGCTTCATTTATCATGATTAAAAAACAAGTCAAAATTGATTCCTGTTTATTTTATAAAGCAGCTCCTAAGGGAACCCTTCTTCCCAGTAGGTTTGATCATTTTAAACTTAGAAGGAGAATACCCTCAGAACATAAAGAACTGGGTTTCATTGGTTTAGAAGGTTAGGGCACAAAAATACATAAAGTCTATGGGTATTATGAAGAAGGGCTGTCAGACTTTCACAAGTCACCTCAAATACAACAACATGAGCCTTTTAGTTCTTTCTTATGTTAAAATGGGCGAATTAGAGACAGTTTAACATGGGAAAAATGGCCCACACTTTGGAATCCAACAGAGGTGCGTCTGATTCTTAGCTCTGTCTCCCAGTTGCTGAGCAACCTTGAGCAAATCGCTAAAAGAATTCTCTAAGATTTAGCTCAGAGAACATGAGATTGCTAATACATCTAAGATTTTCTGGGAGGATTAGGGGTCCTGTGTGTGAAAAACATCGGCACAGAAAACCTTCTCTACAGATGGAAGCGATGGAAACGATGTCCTACAAGGGCAATGAAACCATCCACTGGGTTCTCAACGTCCTCCCCGAGGACAGGACCTGTGTCTGTTCTGCTTTGTTATATCCTGGAAATCAGAACAGGGTCTGGTATATAGTTAATGTCCGTTTTTTCTATTGAACACTTTCAATGCACCTATTATTATATGCTAAATTCTTGATAAATTATTTATAAGTATTTATCAAGTATTAATTCATTGAACCCACAAATGTTTGTTGGCTGCATGACTGCTATTTATGGACTGATTACGTGAAGAGTATTAAGCATCTACCATGTCCAGGGCAATGCACCCATTTGGGGAGCAAAGCCTTCCAGAGCCTAGGGAGCAACGCTCATTCTCTGACCCACTCATTCTTGCATTCACCCATGTACTTGCTTGTTCACCAAATATTTATATTTTAATTTGACACTGCTATCTTGGCCCAGTGCCACGACCCTAGAGAAAACACAAGGTCAGCTTGTCCTCAGCTCTGCTCCCTGGCAACCCAAGAATCTCATTTTTTCCTTTACACACACACATACCCACCCTCAGGCAAATCCTCTGCATTCCACAAAGATTTTGTTAATCAGGTAAATCATACTTGAGGACTGCAAGGATATTCCTAATTTGGGGCCTTGTATTGCTTGCAAATAAGCTATGACAAGAACAACGAGACAATACCAGCAGAAGGTCAAAAAACATTCTTTTCTCCTGTACAGACATTTTTACTCCCCAAACAGATTCCAGAGATCATGCTCTCTTTCTGGAAGTGTAAGCACAGCCAAAAAAAAAAAAAAATCAATATACATCTTGGCCCATGTGAAATGATCTTTGAAGGGGCATCAATGTGATCTCCAAGTACCGAGAGATGCCCTGCAGCTTTAGGGGCTACCTGATCATTCTCAAATGCATATTCTTGATCTGGAAAGGCTCTATTCTTGGGATTTAGTGCTTAGGACTTTCCTGCTCCATTTGGTTTATGCTTAATCCTCACAATTAATTCCAAGCCTCCTGCCTGGGGAAGTTTCTGCCATAGAACTTCTTGGCATGTATCCAAGCAAAGGAAGTGATTGATCGTTTCCTCCCTCTTCTGCACCAAAGCTGAAGGGCTGGACAAAAATATCACCTGCCTCGGCACCAGCCTCTCTCAGGCTCACCTCCCGAACCCCCCTCTTGATGTCATCCCTCATGTCTCCTTGGGGACATTGTTCCATCCATTACCCTCTTTTTCTCTTCCGTCTTCAATGACTTCCTCTCCCCTGGCTACTTCCCAGCAGCTTACAAATATGTTTAAGGGTTATTTATGCTGAGAAACTGAAAAAAATAAAAAGCCCCTTTTCAATTCTACCCACCTCTGAAGTTATTTCCCTATCTCTTAACTTTCCAAGGCAGCTGAGCTTTTTGATAGAGTTTACTCCCTATCTGTCTTCTCTATTTCATTGCTGGTGTACTCCTCGAACCAGGGCAAACTGCCTTGCAGCCTCATCAATTCGCTGAAACTCTTGCAGTAAT
>PVKM010047959.1:0-11304 GCA_004027735.1 Carollia perspicillata
AAAAAGACTTATATGGAAGAAATATTATCACAATATTTTAAGAAACTAGGAATAAAGAAAAAATGGTAAAACCTTCAAGATGTGAAAAATGAGACCATATAACAAATTAGCCACAGAAATGGTATCAGATAGCAGTAATGGAACATGGAATGCAACAGAAAGGCCTATGAAATTGTGAATGAAATGGTTTTCATAGTGCACTAATGTACCAAGCAAAATTATCATTCAAATGTTAGAACAGAATAAAGTCATTATTAGACAAGCAATGTGAAGACAGAGCAAAGAAAGATGCCACCAAAAACCAAGGAATGCTGCCAACCACCAGAAGCTGGAAGAGACAAGGAATGTATTCTACACTACAGTCTCCAAAATAAGTGTGGCCTTCCCATTGCCTTGATTTTCTTTCCTTTTTTTTTTTTTTTTGGACTCCAGAACTGTGAGAGAACAAATTTCTCTTATTTTAAGCAACAAAAGCTATGGTAGTTCATAATGGCAGCCCTAGGAAATTGATACATGTGATATGCACAATATTTTCTAAGGAACATCAAATAAGGATGCCTAATTCTCCCTGAGCCGGGTATGGGGACTCAAAATATTTCACAAAGGTAATGGTGTTCAAACTGAATTTTGAAGGATTTCATCAGTTCGAAAATAAGAAATATATTAAAAAAGAAACAGCATAAGTGAAGATCTAAAAGAGTGAAATTCAGTGGCTTCATGCAACATAAGGTAGTTCAGTGTCCTGGATTGGAAACATAGAAAGGAATTCTGACTGATGGACCTGGGAAGTGAGAAGATGGGCAGAGGCCTTGAATGCTATGCTAAAACCCTTGCTGTGGTCTGACAGAGAGTACTGATAAACCAAAGATCTCAGGTGTAGGGATGAATGATAGGCTATAATCATATGGGACAGAACTGGGATCCAGGAGGTCAGTGAAGAGAATTTTGAATTAATCTGGCAAGGAAGTAGAGGGGATGAGTAATGGCCATTGTTGCAGAATAAGATTCAGTTTAAAATACTTTAGATAGATATTGATGATGTGAGAGAATAAAGTCAGGAATGACTTGAAAGACTCTAGTTCTAGTGCCTGGATGTAGAGAGAATGACTTTGCAAGAATAAATTGCAAATGTAGGAGAGGGAACCATTTTTGATGAGATATAAAGGCATCCCTATCATATAGTGGGATGGGTAAGGAACTAGGATGCTGAACAGTAGGCACCTTTGCAATTTATCAACTCAGTGACCTTGAGCACTTCACTTTTATCAGCCTCAGCTTCCTTAGTTGCAAAATGGAGAGTGGGAGGTGGGGAGCAAGCAATTATTTATTTCACAAAGAGGTGAACATTGAATGAAATAATGTCTAGGGGAGCACTTTCTGAAGAATTTTTTGAAAACTATATGAAGGTCAGCTATTTTCATAATGGGATCCATTTGGGAAATGATAACCTGGACATGCAGGTGACTAGTGTCACATAGATCTGAACCAGAAGAGACTGCAGGGCTACAGGTCCAAATATGGGAGCCCTTAGCAGCCAGGTGGGAGCAAAGAAGTCCTCTGAAATCTTGCAGGGAGTGGATGGGAATAGGGCTAATGTAGAGTACCAAAGGACTCCAGCTGCTTAGGTGTACTCAGAAAATAAAAGGACATGAAGAAATGCAATACAATGTAAGGATCTTCAGATACAATCAGAGATCTTCAAGGGATGTTAGAGCATTGAACTGATATAGGCCAAGGTTGAGGGTTTAAACCCGGGTCAGGGTACATGCAGGAATCAACCAATGAATGCATCAAGAAGTGGAACAATAAACTGATATCTCTCTCTCTCCCTCTTTCTCTCTCTCTGTTCCTCCCTTCCTCCCTCTCCCTCACTCCTTCCCTCTCTTTCTCTCTAAACTCGATAAATAATAAAATTAAAAGAATGGAGAAGGGTGGTCACTGAGTCTTTACATAGTTATATTAATAGAGACAGATGTAAGATGTCTAAATAGAAGTAGGCAATTTTGATTTCATAACAATATATAAGAAATTGTTGGAAGCCCCGTTTCTTTCGGATGATCGGCTTTGCTGTGGGGTTATTTTGTTTGTTTGTTTGTTTAGGTCAGCTCAGTACTACTCACAGACTTGCCCTAAGTGGGGCTTACAAGCCATATGTTCAGAAAGCCCATGATGAAGATCCACTTTTATTCCTTTTTCATTGAGGTGAAATACAACTGCATAAAACTAACTGCTGTAAAATGTATAATTTAGTGATATTTATTTAATACATTTACAGCATTATACAACCCTCACTTTTGTCTGCTTCTAAAACATTTTCATGGCCCCGGAGAAACTCTATACTCATTAAGCAGTCACTGTCATTCTCTCCTGCTCCCGGCACCTGGCAACCATCAATGTTTTTATGTCTGTGGATTTATCTAGATTAGGTACCGAAAATAATTGAAGACAGGTATTTAGACAAATACTTGTACATGACTGAAGATCCAGTTTTAAATGGGCAACTTTGAATGAGGTTAGGTTCTAGGCAATTCACCTTAAAAGGCCAGCCCTGTAAAGGTAATGGGAGACTGGCCACAATGTCAACTGAATTTATTGAAACTGGTTTTCATTGTGTTCCTTAGTTCAAACTGAAAATTGTGCCAAAAGCGAATCAGAGGGTGACAATGGTTTCTGTAAATTAGCTGAATTTACATGAAAGGTGAGTTCCAGGTTAGCCGTATTGCAAATTTTAATAAGAGAACCATGGAATCTAAACTTCATTGCTTTCAGGTTCATTTTTTTAAAAAACTGTTTTATAATTGGGGAAATTTGGCCCTTAAATGGATACTATTTGTAAATAATCCTCTCTAATTGTAGGCTTAAAATGTCTGGGGAAAACCAAAAATGACTCGCTATCCGATGTTTAGTAACAGCTAAGGTATTTAAACAGGAGCAGACTGAAGAATTGTCCTTGGGTTTGATCTTAGTCAACCTGCAATTACTCATCTCCCCAGCTAGACTTTCCCTGAGCAAGTGAAGGGCAACCAAAGTGCATTGATTGTACTCTGATGATTTGAGAGAAACAGAAACCTTATAATCTTTGTTTCAAATAGTGTGTGTTGTAGATAGGGGGGAAAAGCCACTCTTCGGTGGTCAATAACAGTTTGCCCATCAGATCTTCTCCAAGTCCAAGTTCCACTGCCTATGTCAAGGCTTTGAAAACTGCATATAAAACAAATGGTGCTTTACAAACTTAGTGGAATATTATGAAATACTAATTTTACAGGTGCATGAGAGCGGACTGCAGTTCCAAATACTAGAATGCCATTAAACATAATGCACTCCGTATGCAGGGGCAGTTAATTTAATATTAAACCAATAAAACATTCACCAGTGCCAGTGAAGGTTCTGGTTGTTGACAGCAGGCTAGGTGTCCCACAGCCATGCCGTCTTTCTGTTTGCAGGCCAATTTTACACAGCTGCTTTCTTCTGGAAATCATGCCTCATTTGAAGCCTTTGCAAGTATGACAAATAGCTTCTCTAAGCCTTAGCGACGGTGGGGAAGCTTGAAAATATTTAGGAGCATTTATTAGCCAGAGTATGAAACAAGATTTCGTTCAACTACAGCCTTTGACTGTGTGGAGGCCTGGTTATTAGAGGAAATGCTACCTTCTCTGGTGTATAGATCTTTTGCATGGGCACTACATAAAATTATCACCCTGAGGGCAATAGTAAGTTTAAACTGCATAGAAATTCTAATGCCAATCCACAAAATGGGCACAATTAGAATAAAATATTTACGTCTAAACACAACTGTTTGGTGACATTGCTGATCTCTTCTTGGCTGCCATTCTAGGCATAGCAGATATAAGATAGAGCTTTTTACACAGGGAGCTTTGAATCTATGAAGGAATTCAGGATATACAGGAGAAGGTACGTAGCAATACAAGAAAAGCAAAGCTAACTTCTAACCATGTTGTTCAAACAAAACTTCAGGTGTACAAAGCATACTGGGGCAAAAGTAGTCAGGGAAGTCTACCCAGAAGTTGGAGTTTGGGACTGAACACAGAAGATGGCAAGGCATAGAAAACTGGCAGTGTGTAGCGTGTTGGGGTGGTTTGGGGGTGGATCTGTGCATATAAGGAAGCTGTACTCTGAGAGATCGTGGACCAACACAGCTGAAGTGGGGAGTTCATGGAGTTGAGCAATAGGAGGTAAATTTGGATGGGTTGAATGGTTCTGATTACAGAGTCTCTTGAACAAGAATAAGATTTTTTTTTTGCTATAGGAAATGGTGGTATGGGGAGGGCTCTGGAAACATGAAGATGACATAGGAAGGAAGGGTTTTGGGGGAATTCCTTTATGGTAGCCTCTTGGATTAACTGACATGGAGAGAATTGAAAACTGTGCAGTGTGGTTAGGGGTTAAGTAATGAGAGATCTGCACTGGGCTGGCAGTGGTAAAAAGGAATGGAATGTTTAAAGAAACATTTTGAAAGAAGTATTTATAGGATCTGAGGACTTCCTGGGTGTAGAGAGTGACTGTGGGCAGGTCCAGGCCAATTCCAGACTTTGAGCTCAGGTAGCTTGAAGCACAAAATAAGAACCCCTCAGAAGAGACTGACTTAGGTGAGGAAGAGATGAGATCAATTTTAGACATGTTGCGTAAACCCATGTGGAGATTCCTAGCAGGGCTTAGGGAAAGCACACTGACACTTAAGAGAAAAAAATAGATGTGGGTGTCATCACTCACAGGAGGAATGTTTGTTGATGCTACAAAACTCAAGAATTCTGAGGCAGACTGGGGAGACAAAGCTTTAGGCACCTAGAGACAGAACTTTTGGGTTTCTAGACATTTAGGGCTATAAGAAGTGAAGTCAGGGATATGAATAAGGGGTGGGACCGGAGCCAGTAGCGGGTCAAACCTTTTTCTTTTCAAAGCATCTAATCAGTAGCAATTACTGAATTGAGAACTGGAAAGAAGTCAGTGAAATTCCTCAGTAAACACCTATGAGACACCATTGCTAGAGTTGGTGGGGAAAGGAACCAGTTGCTGGAGGTTAAGAAATGAGTAGGTGCTTTGAACGTGGAAGCCATGACTACAGACTTCACTTCTGAGGCATGAGAGTCAAAGCAGAGAGGAGCAAGAGAGGCTTTTTTTGTGTAATAGCAACATCAAAGGTACTTGTTTTAGAGATGAGACATGAGATTATTTTAGGTAAGGGAGGAAGAAATTAAAAAGAAGAAAATACTAAAGGCATTGTATCATCTTAGAAGGTGAAAGATCTAACATACTATAGCAGCATATGACTTCTACCAAGACAAGAGATAGAGATGATTAAAAAATATAGGAAGAAAAGGATATCTCAAAATTAGCAAGGTTATTTGGAAGAGGGAACTGAGGAGATATATGAACAAAATATTCCCAGATGAAAAAGCATTAGTATCGATTAGTACTGAAAGTTAGGAAAATTTAATCCCTGGTGAAGTTTAATATAATCATTTTGGGAAATTTATTTGAACAAGGAGAAACAACCAGTTTCCTCTCACTGTGATGGGATTTGTTCATAATGCCTGGCTGGTGCAAACTCTTTTGCGGCTACATCCATTCTCAACATTCAGGATTGCCATTGGCGACTCACTAATAGCTGCTGGGTTAGGGAACGGCAGCTCCAGGGCTAGCTCGTGGGAAGAACTCATAGGCCACAATGAACGTGAAGAGTCCAGTTGCTCAGAAGATTCCAGGAGACTTTTGTTTCTTGGAATGACACACAGTTGAAAATGAGCAAGGGGGGAAGTTAAAGTGAGGAAGTCTAAGGTATTGTTACTCAAAGTATGGGCCAGCAGTGTGCTTGTTAGAAATGCAGATTCTCCGGCTTCACTCCAGACCCACTGATCTCAACTCTTTATTTGAACAACATCCCAACTGACTCATCTGCAAACCAAATTTTGTAAAGGACATTGCTGGGGTATTTGCCCACATTGCCAACCATGAAGTCCAGGTAGGTGGGCGGGGGAGTCAAAGAAACCAAAAAGAGTTCTTGAAGTCTACATAGTGGTCCCCAGACAAGCTGCGTCCTCAGCACCTGGGAACCTGTTAGAAATGCAAATTCTCTGGCCATACCCCAGTTCTGCTGACTTAGAAACCCCGGGGTTAGGATCCCAGAACTTATATTTAACAAGTCCTCCAGTATGTTCTACATACTGTAGTTTGTAGTTTAGAACTACAATATGTTCTAATAGTTGAGAACCATCATCATAGATAATCTGGTGAAGTTGCGCTTACATGGGTCAAGAACAGGGGTAAGAAGTAAAAAAAGTTAGTTTAAAAGGTTCAGTTCTATATCAGTACCACACACCCCTAAGAGCATACCCCTAAGTTCAGTTTGGGGTGTTTAGAAGGCTAATTGCATATAATATTGCTGCCATTATCAAAGTAGGACTAGCCTTTTAGCAAACTGGCTATATTTGTGTCAATTATCATACATAACTAAAATTACTGTGGTTAGATTGTTTTTGAAAAACGATTGCAATTTGAACATCTCTCGTCTACTACTAGAGAGCCCTTCTGCACCATCCAAAGGTGTTTTAAATGAGCAGTGGTACCTTGGGGCTGCCACCATCAAAGAAAGCCAAGTGGTGCTCTCCTTGCTGCTGCACTGCCCTACATGGGTACTTAAATTTCAATTAATAAAATTAAATAACATTAAGGGTTTTTCTCAGACCAGCCACATTCCAGACGTGCTCAATAGTTGCTTGTGGCAAGTGGCTGCCCTATTAGGCAACGGAGTTTATAAGACATTTTCATTATTACAGAACGTTCTATTGGATAGGTCTTGAGCTTTTGACTCAAGATTCATAGTACAGGCTTTGTCAGAATCACCCTTACTCACCAAGGGGATGCTTTTCAGTGGGGCTGAAAGTCCATCACACCTGCGAAAAGGGTGAGCTGGAGGCTGAAGCTCCGCAGTCTCACTTGCTCTGAATACATGAATGTTTTCTAGCTTGTACCTCAACAATCAGGATGTGGAGACCTGAGGGGATCAAGAGTTGACAGTATTTATTCATTCTCTTCTTTACTTTTATGATGCAGAGGAGGCCAAAAAGATCACTGGAGTGATCTTTTACAATATGATTTTGACTAACATCCAGAGCTCTCTTCATAATTTTTTTGCACATTTTTGTTTCTGTTTTGTTTTTGCCAAGGCCTGCCATTAAGAAGGCCGCTGTGCATAGTTTTGTTTTTCCAACTATCTGTCTGTCTATCTATCTATCTATCTATCTATCTATCTATCTATCTATCTATCTATCCATCTATCTATCTATCTATCTACCTACCTACCCACCTACCTTCTATCTATCTGCATTTTTTTGCTGGAGCTCTAACAAGACAAATGAATTATAAACAGTGACCCTGGTGAGCAGCCAGCAGAGCCTGGTGCCTGTCTGAGGTTGGCTTTTCAGGTTTGGTTTGAGGCCCTTGTAAACTTTCAGTTATTTTTAACCCTCCTTTCTTGAAAGCAGGCTAGAAAGGGAACAGTGTTCATTCAGTTTTGCTATATAAATCTCTTTTTTGGGGGCTGGGGGAGGTTGTTAGGTACCTTTTCCTTTGACTGAACCAAACATGCCAGGCAAGGGAGGGACAACACATTATTGATTTGAAGCTCAAAACAGCGTCACCACCCTGAGCCAAGAGGGTCAGCCCGAAGGGAAAGAAAGTTGAATTAACAGGCAAACCTCTGGAAACTTTCATGCCTCCTGGTAAGTTAGAGGTACAGACCTTGGGGCTTCAATCTTTGACTCGGATGTTTTGTTTTTACAGTAAGAACTTGCTTGGACCTATAGGAATGAAATTTCTCAGCCAGAATAATGCCACATTTATTCTACAGAGGTATAAATCCGTGAATAATCTTGTTAGGTCAGTGGCTTTTGTGTTATATATCTATATCTATAGCTTATCTATATCTATCAAGGAAGTCTCAGAAAAAGTATGTTGCTTTGGGAGACCTGTGAGCTACCATGTAGTTTAAGTTAGGGGTTTATGGCAGCGTTTCTTGTTTATTCTTTGGTGTTACACCCCCTGGGAAAATATAAATATCTGTGTATTCCTGTTTCCTATGTTCCCCAGCATAATTTTTTTGTCACCCTTGTCTGGGGAATATAGATGTTCTAAGCCTTTCTGATGAGGCTTCCAACATCTTCCATATGAATCGCTGTGAAAAGCTAAGAGGTCTTTTCCGGGCAATTAGCCACATATAATTTTCCAAATTATATGTTTAGCTCTGACGTGTGTCTCTCCAAAGTTGGTGAGGTATTTGTTTATTTGGTCCTGAACCCAGGGCAGAAAGGAGTCTTTCCTGCTGCAGGTGACCCCCTGTGAGTCATGTCGTGAGCAAACGTAGCCCAGAGAAGAGCTGCCTCACTCACAGGTCCTGCCAAGGTACCTTCCAGACCTTTATGAAAAATAGAAACTGGTTTTCTTCTTTTCTTAATTCTTATCATTATTCCTTTTAAAAATATAAATATGAACTTAACACTGGACAACATTTTTTTATGGTATCCTCTCCAATTTCATACCTTTACTAACTTCCATTGACTTCAAGTCAAAGCCAGTGAAAGACCATGCAGGGCCGAGTCCTCCTGGAGTGTGTGGGTACTGAGAACCTCTAGCCTCTATTTGGAGTGCACTGGGATAAGACTTCATTCTGCCACCCAGCATATTCTGCTCAGAATCTGGGACGCCCATCAAACTTCTTCCTCTTTTTCTCAAACTAAACATCTACTCAGTTTTTATTTTCATGTCCTGATCCTCCTGGATTCATCAAAGATTAATTAGGTAAACTTATCCAGGCTGATACAGTAGCCAGCTAATCGATTACTCCTGCCCCATAAATCTGAACTCAGTTTACATGTCCCTGTTTAAAAGAACCCTTAGGCTACTGGAAAGAGTGGGAGGTCCACCTACCAGGCCACGAGAGGAGGCAGGAGAGGTGACTCAGGGTGCTCAACATGCCCGCGAGGGAAATCTTACGGTGGCTGTCTTCCCTACCCCAAGATGACCAAGGACATCAGGGAGAGTTCACACCTCCTTGAGTGACTAACTGAAGGTGGAGAAGAGTAACATACAGAGAACTTGACTTTTAGGCGATTAAAGATAATGCGGGTGCTTTATGCACAAATCACATTTGTCCCAGACTTTTTCTTTGCCCAATTAAAAACATTTCACCATCTCATCATTCAGCATCAAGACCTCTTCATTTTAGTTCTACCATCTCTCTGCAACACTGTGAGATTAAGTTCTCTAGACTATACAGTTGATGATTCCCCTCATCATGTACTTTTTTAAAATTTATTTTATTGTATTTTTGCCTTTACCATTTACCCACTTTGTACAGCGCCCCCTATGATCACCACACTGTTGTCCAAGTACATGAGCCCTTTATCCTTTTTACTCAATCCCTCCACTCTATTCAACCCCCGCCCCCCACATAGCTGTCAGCCTGCTCTCTATCTATGGCTCTGTTTTGCTTGTTAGCATCATCATATACGTTTAAAGCCCAAATTCCTTGGCGTAATAGATAAGCACACTTAATACCGTATCTCAAATACACTTTTTAGTCTCGCTTCTCTTTATGCCTATTGTGTAAGCCCCTCACACACATCCACTTTCAAAGAGAGTTTCCTGGATTTGGCCTTGCCAGGGCTGGCTCTCTTCACTTGCTCCTCATTCAGGAAGGCTTTCACCCCCTCTGCCTCCGGTAGTTCTACCCATCATTTAAGGTCCAATTTAAATTTCATTTCCTTCATGAAGCTTTTCCTTCATCCCCTGGGCTGGAGGATACCCTCTGTCACCTGCTCATCTCATACCCTTTGTTCAATTTTATCTTTCACTGCAGCGTCAGTAAGCTGACAGTCTATTGACTCTGTTATGATTATGAAAGAAACTAAGTGTGGTTCATCTTGTGTCTATACCATGCATTTATTACACATGGCAACTTTAAAGAAATTCGTGAATTCAAATCCAACTGATTTTTGTGGAACACATATAGTGTGTGTCTTTGTGTGCAACATGTCATGAGTCATATACATTGTACCAGTGTAAAATAAGATGAACGAAACAAGAAGTACATTTAGAAATCCAAAGTTGTGAGAGCACTACAAGGACATAGGCCAGGCAGTGGTGCATTGAAGCTACCAGTGATGTGGGCAGTTCATTGGTGCCCCTGTGAGAAAGCCATGGGGCCCTGGGCAAAGCGTTAGACAGTCCCACTATGAGCCAGCCAGGCATTTTCCTAGCTTTGCCCAGCTTTGGTTGAGTGGTGCTGTGAGAAGCAGCCTAACTAAATGCAGAAACAGCAGCAACTCCGGCTTCTTAGTCTCATGTTGTTGCTGCCATCTGGGTCTAAATATGGAAAAGAGTTTTTCTTTTTCTTTTTTTTAATAACTAGAATTTTGTACCTTTTGAATGCATTTACCGATTTTGGCAATGGCTCCTGCCCTTTGGCAAACACTAATATGTTCTCTTTATCTGTGAGTTTGTTTTTAGAATCCACATATAAGTGAAATCGATCATAGTATTTGTCTTTCTCTGTCTGACTTATTTCACTTCAGCGTGGGTGTAATGCCCTCAAGGTTCGTCCATGTTGTTGCAGATGGCAGGATTTCTATCTGAATAATATTCCATTATATATATACACACATACATACATATATATGTATGTATATATACATACATATATATGTATGTATGTGTGTATGTATACATATACACATGTATATGTCACATTTTCTTTCCATTTGCTCATTGATGGACACCAAGGTTCTTTCCATGTCTTGGCAATTGTAAATAGTGCTGCAGTAAACATGGGGTGATTTTATTTCCTTCAGATAAATACCCAGAAGTGGAGTTGGGGAATCATATGGTAATTCTATTTTTAATTTTTGAGGAAATTCCATGCTGTGGCTTCACCAATATACATTCCCACAAGCAGTGTACAAGGGTTCCTTTTTCTCCACATTCTCACTGACACTTATTATCTCTTGTTTTTTTTTTTTATAATAACCATTCTGTCAGGTACAAAGTGATACCCCATTATGGTTTTAATTTGCATTTCCCTGATGATTAGTGATGTTGAGCATCTTTTCATGTACCTGTTGCCCAGTTGTATGTCTTCTTTGGAAAAATGTCTATTCAGGTTCTCTGTCCATTTGTATATCATATTATCTGTTTTTTTATTGAGTTGTATGAGCTCCTTATATATTAGTGAAACTATAATACATCACAATGAGACTATTGAGATTGACACAATCCACTGAATTTATTCAG
>PVKM010047960.1:0-11332 GCA_004027735.1 Carollia perspicillata
TTTTGAGGAATGGCACAATTCAGCTTATAACATACTTTGTGTGTTAGATTGTGCTAGCTAATTATGTCATCCTATAGCACTTTATCAAGTACTCCTTTTCCTCTATTAAATCAGCCATACTGAATTACTGTATCATAACTCCGCAAAGAATCAACAATGGCCAAAGAAACCCAACAATATTATCAAATCCATATTCTCATCAATGGAGCCACAGTATCGGGTTGGCCAAAAAGACACATTTTTCATTTTTACCAATAACTTTATTGACTAGGATATTTTGAGTATGTCAGCTATCTCCCACGTGGTATAACATTGGTTGTTCTCAAGTAATGTCTTGATTCAATTGCTATCAGCTTCAATTAGTCTGCCTGACCTGTGGAGCATTGTCCAGTGAGAACTCTCCAGCATGAAACATTGCAAACCACTCTTGAAATTCGATCAGTCACAGCACTTAGCTAATACACTGCACCATACACTGCACAAATCTTTTTTGTGTGTATGTTTCAATTGTGTTTTTATCTTTCATGAAATAATAAAGCATAATATGCTGAAGATGTTGCTTATTCTCTTCTATTTTCAATATTAAAGTGGCTACACAAAAATTCACCAATGTTGATTTTTTTTTAATTCATGGTGATGTGGCAGCTATCACAGTACAATCTAACAAAATTGTTTTGAATGAAATTAAAGACAACTAAGCACTCCTAGAGCTGTCTTATGAAAAAAATCAAAATTTTTGGTTAATAGAATAAAATAAAATAAAATTTAATAAAATCTTTTAAAAATAAATAAATTCTTTACAGGCAACACACCCCTTCAACACTTGTACCTGTAGACTGCTTCCTTATCTGGGCTCAAATTTAATGTAATGGAGACTAGAGCACATTTACCAAATACTATTTCTGTTCCTAATCAGATCACCAATTCTAAGGGCTCCTGGTTTCCTCTGCTCCTGAAAATAAACATTTCTGTGTCCTTATCTTTACTTTCTCCCCATTCTTTTTAAAAAGATTTTATTTATTTTTAGAGAGAGGGGAAGGAAGGGAGAAAGAGAGGTATAGAAACATCAGTGTGGGGTTGCCAATTGTGCCCTGTACTGGGGATTTGTCCTGCAACCCAAGCATGTGCCCTGACTGGGAATTGAACCAGTGACCCTTTGGCTTGCAGCCAGCACTCAATTCACTGAGACACACCAGCCAGGGCCTCCCCATTCTTTAGGAAAAATATAAAATGTGTAAGTATTCATAATAGGTCTTAATCTATATAACCCCCCAAATTAAAATTCAGATTGACTTTTAAACAGACCACATTAGTCCTTAGTTGCTTTCTCCCTTTAAAAAAGGGAGACAATTCAAGAGATTTAAATTCAAGAAATAGATTTTAGATTTTCAAAGTAACTACTTCTAAAGAGCCTTTGGAAGAAAGGTGAAGCAATGGGTCAGGTGGAGTAATGTCAGTGATGCCTGACAAGCAATTCAGGAGAAAGACAACAAGACAGAAAGAAAATCTTAGTACCAGAAACTGCAAAGGCAACATACTTTGTTAAAGTTGGATAATTATATGCAAGAAGTGTATATGAATCAAATAATATTAATTTTCTAAGCATGTTATTTAAATATTATTATCATTATTTAAAAAATAATTTGCTATTTTCTCATAGACTATTTTAAAGCTAGCTACTTTTATAGATAAACTCAAATTTTTCAAACATTTACTGAGGATATTACACATCAGAGAATATAAACAAATTACCCAAGGTCATTCAATTAATAAATTATAGAACATGAAATTTATACCATGTTTTTTTATTACAGAGCCTCTGTCCCTGACTGCATAGCATTCATCTCTATTTATTGTGTAAAATTGGGAAGTATATTTGTATATTTATAGTTACTGCATCTTTAACTAATACATCAAGTTTTTTCAGGGAGGATAATTGGCTTTGCTGAGAAATGTGCATAAATTAGTGTTATTTTTAATGTTAATTCTCTTTTTAAAATGAAATCTGCTTTTTAAAAAGATTTTATTTATTTATCTTTAGAGGGGAAGAGAAGGAGAGAGGAGAAAGATCAATGAATGGTTGCCTCTTGTGTGCCCCCTGCTGGGAACTGGCCCGCAATCCAGGCATGTGCCCTGACTGGGAATTGAACTGTGGTTATTTAGTTCATAGGCCTGCACTCAATCCACTGAGCTACACCAGCCAGGGCTGAAATCTGCTTTTATTTTATGTAAAACATTACTAGCAAATATCCCTTAAAACTTTGATCTCACAATATAGTCCTAATTATATCCAAGAAAACCTAGGATATTTAAAGGTGTGAAAACTGGAATCAAGTGGCAGCTCAGCAAGTTCAAAATAATGAACAACAAAAAAAAAGAAAAAAGAAAAAGATCTCTGCTCCAAACCCTGACTCAGCTTCCCCGTGTGATTGTCTTGGAAACTCTGCAGATTAAACTGCTATTTGTGCAATTTACTGAGCCTGGCGTGAACTCAAACCTCCTCTAGTTCACACAGTTCTGCTTTCAAGTTATCTTGTCAGGGAAGCTGACAGTCTTAATAATGCTACTTTATAGACCCTTTGGCAAAATAGGATATCAGAAATCTTCCCTTCGAAAACTAAACCCACAAAAGTTTTCTGTCCTTGGGTCAAACAATATAAAATGTACTTGATCTCATATTGTTTGAGATGGGTCTGTGCAAATAAATTCTTCGGAAAGAGTAAATTAGAGGCAGTAGGAAATGGAAGAGGAACTAGTTATTCCAGCTCAATCCAGGGCTTTATGCACAAAAGACAGGCCCAAAACAAAAATAACATTTCTCTTAAACCTATTGGTTACATCATTAAATAGTTCACTTACTTATCAACCTTGTCGGCATGCCAGTTTGACTCAGATGTTATTAATAAGAAAATAAATAAAAATAAAATAATACTCCCCAAGTTATATATAAATTGCTGCCAAATTTCCTAACATTGGACTGACTTTCAGAAAACTGTACTACAAATTCAGATATATGTGCGTACAGAAACCATGACCATCATCTCGATTGAAAACTACAATTACTATTAACCACGGTATATTATTTTGTTTTGGACTCTTTTTCATCTAGTACTCATGCTGTCTTCTTCGTATTTTATGAAGCATTATCATTAGTTATTTTAAATTAGTGATCACAGTTCCAGTCTTGCTCTGAGTTATTCATGAAGTGTTGAAGGCTGACCACAGCACTGTGTTGGGAGCTACAGTTAGTGGTGTGACATCAGGATCGCTCTTCCACTCTAGTTCTTTCACAAGTAAATTAAAATGGTGCTTAACTGTAATGTGTTTCCTATTTCACTTTCTGCTTTAATAAAGTTTCCAGATAGATAACTATACTGATGTGTGAATGACAAATGTTTAATAACAAAGAATAAACTTAATTATAAACACATGCTATTTTCTTAATCCTCATAATAGGTAACGAATACATTATTTTTCTTGTTGCTTTCCTCTTTTGTATTATTTGTCTAACAGAGCTAAAAGAAACTGTGGGATTGATTGGCAATATAGTCTTTTTTACATAAAAAGAAAAATGTCTGCGAATACATCCATTTTGATATTTTGATTACATGGATATTTGTGGTGTACAAATTGTTGCTATTGTTTCCAAATGCAAGGAAATTTCTGTGTGCTCCTTTCCCAAATGCCTAGTAGAACATTTGGTATGTCAGGGTAAGGTCCTGGTTATGGAGCTGTAGAGTGGGTGGACCGGGTTTCGTCTGGAATTATGAATGAGCCTTAGTGATTATCAAGTTAGGAGCAAGCCTCTTCTTGATAGGGCTTCTTGACAAAAGTGTTGGAAAGGAATGTGAATAGCAATTAATGACCCCGCTGCTTACTCACCTTGACCACAGAATTCAATTAAATACAGTTTATACCTCCATACCTCCTTTCATCATACCTTCTGAGGGCTCAAACTGCTTGATTTGGCAACTTGCCAAGGGGGAAAATTATGCTGAGAAGAAAAAAACATATGCACTTTTATTATTAAAATGCTACAAAGAATCAGTAGAAGGAGCAATAGGCCAAATCAGTACATTAATATTTTAACATTGGCAAGCTTAGAAGCCTTTAAATGGCCTGTATTTTTAGTAATACAGAGTTGGAGTTTTCCAAGAAGATTAATGTTGTTTTTATAATGAATTTTAAGGAAATTATACAACTTAATATTCTGAAAAATAGCATAAGGTCATCTTAAGAATGTGAGAAAAGATAATTATTGAGTACAGTAAGTTTGATTTTATATCGGGTTGGCCAAAAACTCCATTTAGTTTTTTCTGTAAAATAAAAGACACATTTTTTATTTTCACCAATAACTTTATTGATTTGGATATTTTGAGTATGTTAGCTACCTCCTACATGGTATAGCATTTGTTGTTCTCAATGAATGTCCCTATTTAATTGTTATCAACTTCAACTGGTCTGCCCCACCTGACTATGGAACATTATCCAGCGAGAAAAAACTTTGCAAATCACTTTTGATATGTTGAAGCAGTCACGGCACCTTCTTCATACACTGCACAAATCTTTATTGGGGTATCAGTTGTGTTTATACCTTTCTAGAAACAATAAAGCATAATATGCCAAAAAGCTGCTTATTTTCTTCCATCTTCAATATTAAAATGGCTACACAAAAATTCACCAATTTTGATGTTTTTTTTTTAAAAAATGCATGCTGATATGACAACTGTCACAATACAACTTAACAAAATTGTTTTGAGTGTAGTTAAAGACAACTAAATGCTACTAGAGCCATCTTATGGAAAAAAAATGAACTTTTCGGCCAACCCAATATACAGTATTTGAAAGGCAGATACATCATTTGTAACAATATTACTTCCACAAATATACCATTAACACTGCTGACCTTTTTCTTAGTTAAGTCTTATTCTGAGATAAGAATAATGATCTTGGATTAATATAGCTTCTCACAGCAAAGTTTTGAATAGTTTTAATATGTGTGAATGGGAAGAAATTTAAACATTTTTTTTCAATTTAACAAGTTTTCTATATTTTCCATGCATAAACATGTGTTGTGTTTTCAGATTCAATGGCTGTAAAACAAGTTTTAGAAAAATAAGCTAATATACATTTGTATATAGTCATGTTACCCATTTTCACCATAAATCACAAATCTTGTCAATCCTTTTCTTGTTGGAAGACATGTAAGCTATTTTATAAACATTCTAAATGTATTTAGTTTAAAAACATTTAGTATGTCTTTGGAATTATTATTTAATTTGTTTAAATCAATATGTTTTCATTGAGCAAAAACTATTCAGTGCTATGTTGGCTTCTAGAGGTAATTCAAAGGACACAAACAGCTTAAAAGAGTAAAATTTAGTATTAGAAAGCTTACAAACAAGCACATATTACATAAAACATGAATAAGAAGGAAAGTTGGAAAAAGAGAAGGTTAATATGGTATAGGCTTTTCAAAGAGGACACAGGGATCATCAGACCTCGTTGATGGGAGCAATTGTAGGCTATACATCATAAAGTTTGCCTTTTGTGAATAGGATCAGGTTAATCATTTACAGGAACTGTGTTTCTGAGAAATGTCTGGAGTGCCGCAATGCACGACTATGACAGAATGTAAGCGAAGCTTCCATTGCTACCCAGCCTCCTCCCATCAGCTCCCATCTTCTACCGGCGTATGTCAGAAAATAGACATTTTGATTCTGAACTTCTTTTTAGCATAGTAACCTCCTCCATCTCATCCCGCTCTGCCGCTTCTCCGGAATAGCAGGGTACGGCCAGCGGCACCGGCCCTGCACCTTCTCAGTGTGGCGTGTGGATGGAGTGGACCACCCTTCCCCTTTAGTGAGCCGCGCTCTGGTTCCACGGTACCACTTCAGAAGTTTACCATGTACATTTGACTTTCTTTAAATATTTAATTTCATATAATATAATTTCATATAAGGTGTCCAAATTTTATCAATAAACTTGTGCCATTGATACACGACTTTTTCTCTGTCCTTTGAGACTTAACTAAAATATTCAATTCTCTGTAAGGGGGATCCTTGCGGATGTCGCTGGCTTCCTTGCTGTTGGATTTCTTATTCCCTCTCCTAATCACAGCCATGAGAATTGCTACCCACCTTTCAACAATTCAGAGCCCTCGGCCACCTAATAGAATTGAGTTTTGAGTTTGGTGTACCTCCCCAGTATGATTTGTGTGTGAGATAGGAAGGGCAGAATGTTTGGCTGGGGAGAGCACTATGCGAAGAAAAAGGAGAGAGCTTCAGCATGATGCTCTGTAGTTTCTGCTGATGCCCTTTTCTGCCGGAATGGGAGCTAATCCAATCTGTCCACCACTCTAAACTGCAAGAATATGAGTGACATTTGCTTTTTAAAAATTATTCAGTGTGGAGCTCTTAGAGCAGCTCTGTGTGTGCGTACACATGCACATACTCTCCTAACAAAAACCACTAATTCTAAAAAAATGCTGCAGTCTGACATCTGAAGGAGGAGCACGAATTTTCTGACTCCTACTCGGCTGGGCATTTGTCTTTCACAGAGAAGTTACAATGTCTGTGTGTAACATGAACATGGTGGTTCTTCTCAATGGTCTTTCCTTTTTTAGTTAGGCTATTTTTATTTAAGCTAGACAGAGGTGAGATATTTTCTTCCATTTACAAGAATACTCAAGTTCATATTTCATTATTTTCTGTAATAAAATCCTACATTTTGAACAATTTTTGGTAAAATTTTTATCCTATGTTCTTTCAAATGAAGTTTTTTTGATTATTCTAAAAAATATATCCATGTTTTAGATGTTTATCCAGTATCCATTTATTTCTTGCCTTCTTTCTTCCTAGAAGACCCCTTGTTTCCAGGGTAAACGTGTAGAAATCTGCAGGAGATACACCTTGATAGATTTCTTATTCCACAATATTTTAGTTAGAGGCACTTCTTGCCAGTGATATCTAAATGATAGCCTACTCTAATGATTTCTGGGAACATCCGATTTCTGGATAAATAGGACAAATATGGCTAATGTCCTTCTTTCTGCTCCGGTACATCCAATCAACAAAATTATTTCCAGAAAAACCTGTGGAGCCCCACACAGGGGGAGAGAATACAACTTTCAGAGATTCTTAGAGTCCCAGAAAGGGAAGGTCACAGGAGGATATTTTAGGGCTTTGGAGTTTGAAAAGGCAGATTATATGACATGATAGTTTTGGATTGATAAACACCATAAGATGAAAGTCTTAAAGTAGCATTGATAAGCAAGATTCAGTATCCATAAGTTAGCTTTTTAAGAAACAAGTACTTCCTGAAACAAGTTAATTTATTTTTGCCTAGTCCCAACATTATTTAGCACAGAAATGAGAATACATTCTTGATCTTAGAATTGACTGGCACAAAAATAGGAAAGCATATTTATTTTTAAAATTGTTTACCATAACCATGGGAACTCATGTTGACGGAGTTCTCACCACCTTCACGGTATAATGTTAACAGCTGCAACAGAATAAAACAGCACATTAAAGAAGGTCCACCAGAAGCTCAGAGACAGATGCCCTAAAAATGTCCTGCCCCTGAACCAATGACAGCCTCTTTCTATCTTTGCAATTTCTGTTACGTGAGAAAGAGAAACCCCAGTTTATTTTGCACTACTAATTAGTGTTCTCTACTACCATGATTGCATTATTTCTAACAAATATTACATGTAGAACCAGACATATGACTTTTAAAAATATTGAGAATGTTTATTGTTATTTTACGTGATCAACTAAAAACAGCTGACTTTTAACCACACCTTGAATACTTCCTTAACAAAATATTTAAAAAAACTTAAATGTCCAATATATGATATTTCTTCTTCATTACCGTGAAACTTTATAAGGTAATCATAGCAATGTGAGTTTAGTGTTTTTATATAGGAAAAAGAAAATTAACACTTTGAATCTGTAAGTGTTAGTAGTGCTGACATAAATTCAGAAAAAGGAAGGGTTTGTTTTAAGGTAAAGTACATTTACATGCTAGTTCTACTTTCATAATCTCACTTTCAATTAATGAAGTTCAATGTTTACTTTATATTAAGTAAGCATTGGGTTGTTTGGCCAACTATGCCAGGAACTATAGGGAATACAATAGCATTATGTTCAAAGTGAGGTTCTCTAAGCAAGAAACCATACATTGCTTTGAATGAGTCCCTGTAAACTAGCAGAGAGATTAGTAGATTGTAGAATTCTAACAAATACATATTTGTTGGTTGAATGAGTAAGCATATTAAGTAAACAAGGAAAAGGAAGATCAAGTCTTAGGTTCAACTCCTACCTGGCCCTGTCTCCTGTCTGAAGGAATCGTCATATGGGTCATTATTATCACTTCCTTCCTGCAGAACTAATCAACTGTGATGGCACAGGGTTTGGTAAGAAGGGGTTTCTCCTTGTAAGTAAATGTTTTTCCTTCTTCTCAAGAAGGCTCTGCCCTCTGGCAGACAAGTGTCACAGACTCCAGCCCAGGGCTGGCTTCACGGGCATGTGACCAGTGTCGTGTTCAGAGGGCCTAAAGCTCAGAAGAGGGCTTTGTGCCTGGGGTTTACTGTCTTGTGGTTGTTGTCTTCAAATTCTTAAAATTTTTATATTTGAATTTGGGTTCTATGAATGAAGAGCAATAGGACACGGAACATGTGCCAAGAGGTTTGGCACATCAGGTCACTTTTGGTTCCGTTCCCTACTGACTCCACTTCTCCATGGGATAGGTTCTTGGCTACCTACTCCCCAGTCCCTGTCCAGAGACATATATCAGTTGAAAGTTCTTGAAGAGGAGAGTTGAGACTTCCAAGAAAAAGTCTGGCTGTGGATGGTGGTGTCACCCCTTGCCCCAGGGTCACCCACCTGCCCTTCCTTATAGCCTGGCCCTGAAGATTTCAGATTTGTCTTGCCAACTCCAACAGTCAAATTCCTTTTCCTCATTCACTTAATCATATATATCATGTACTGATTCTGTTTCTGTAGTTGAACTCTGTCTGACACAGTACATTAAACTCTATAACACAAGTAGTATGGCTAGAATCAGGTCAGTGAAAAACAAAATTCAGCTAAAGAATTCATTCTAGATCAATACTAACCATGGACATTTATCACCTGCTTTAAAATGTTAAAGTACCTTTTAATTTTGAAGATAAAAGACCTAATTACTGTTCAGCTTTATTTTCTCTACTAAGCATATCTGTGCTTTAATTTTTTAAATTGAACTACATACATCAGTGTAAGAGAAATGTGAAAATTCTCACCAGATGCTTCCTATTTTACCACTCACAATATTTTGTAGTGTTTCTAACTCTGGGAAAAGGGTGTTTTAAAGGTATTACTTATTAGAATAAAATATTTCATGTAATTTATAATTTTATAAATTAGAAGTCATGTGTATTAGAAATAAAAATGGAAAGTTTCATCTATCTAAATGATCTAAACTTAACAAAAAGTGTGGCTTAGTATAAATGGTAAGCACATGTTAGAGAAAGATCTAAGGATAAAGAAATGATCTCTGGCAATCTGTGAAGATTAATCAAAGGCACAAAAAAGAAAAGAGGAGTAACTTGATACATCAAAGAAGATAGAAATCCTACTTTAGGCAGATGTTGAAATTTGGAACTGATAGTCACAATTTCTGGGTTTTATATCACAACCACACAAACTTGAATAAACAAAATTTTCAGATAATCCAAGATCACATAACAAAAGAAAATCTAGAAGATCAAACATCCCTTTCCAAGCATCAGAAGACAGCCTGACTTCTCTTCTCTGCCCATTTCTGTCCTCTGTCCCTTCTCAAAGTCAAAAAGATTTAGAAGGAAGAGATGTAAATAGTTGAAAAGAAATGTCAAAGTGTTTTCAGTGTTTTTTTTTCTTTTTAAAAAAATTTTAAAAGATTTTATTTATTTTATTTTTAGAGAGAGGGGAAAGGAGGGAGAAAGAGAGGGAGAGAAACATCAATGTGTGGTTGTCTCTTGCATGCCCTCTGTTGGGGATCTGGCCCCCAACCCAGGCATGAGCCCTGACTGGGAATCCAACCGGCGAGCCTATGGTTCTCAGGCCAGCACTTAATCCACTGAGCCACATAAGCTAGGGATTTCAGGTTTTTTTTTTTTCAAAGCATGTCATGATAAAAATACCTTTTAGTGAGAAGAGTTAATACACCTAATGACTATTATATTGATAAAATTTTAACCTAGTCCTGCAAGTGACATAATTTCAAATACTCTTAAGGAAGCTTGCAAGTAAACATAAATGAATGAAGCCAATAAGAAAAAGGACTAATGCCTACTGGAACTTGCTATTTATGTGAGGATATGTATTCTAATTTTTCTGTTTAGAATTCATTCCACTTACTCATGTGAAAAAACATATTGTTCAAAAATTCTGGAAATTTTTAACTTAGTATCACTGAGAAATGGCCAGCTTATTTCCTACTTTTAGAATGCCTATTAACATATGTAAGGATTCTTCCTTTTATCTTATAGTTTAAAAATATTTTTAAACCTACCTTTTGTGTCTTTCATCTCTTCCTTTCTGAGTGATGCTTCTGATTTATTTTTTCAGTGCTTCCGTTCATTTCCTTAATTCTCTCTTCAGCTTTGTCTCATTTGCTGTTTACTTATCCATTCAATGTTTGTATTTTTACCATTACTTTTCTTTTATCAGAAATTCTCTTTTGTTCCTTTTTGTATACTTTTTGATACTTTTTGACAAAATAGTTTTTCTTACTTTTCTAGCCTGCCATTCCTCTTGAATCTGATATTCTACTATGCTAGTAGAATGTAGTCTTATTCAGCTATACAGGCTCTTTACCATTTTTTACAGTTGCCACTGCAGTGTCTTTGTGTTTAAACTCCTTTTGCTCGGAATAGTTTTCCTTCACATTTGCTCCAGATGACTTGGTCTCTTACCTCCTTCAGGCTCAAGTATCCTTTTCTTAGGAACGTTTTCCCTGATCTCTAACGTAAAATTTCTAGTATACCCTTATTCAGGTTTTCCAATCCACTTTCCCTACTTTATTTATGGCATATTTCACCATGAAAATATTTTGCTTTGTATCTGTCTCTGACAATTAGAATATAAATCTGATAAAGGCAGGGAGTGGGGGTAGTGATGGTGGTTAATTTTTGTGTTTCTAGTAATTGGAAGATGGGCAACATAATTAGTCTTCATAAATTGTTAAGTAAAATAAATATGTACAATTCAAAGAATGTGTTTTTATTGTTTCTTAAAACTTTTTAAACATAATTTATAATCCAATCTGATACTTTATTATGTGAAACTCTTGAAAGTCTAATGTT
>PVKM010047961.1:0-11317 GCA_004027735.1 Carollia perspicillata
ACACACACACACACACACACACACACAGACTTCCAGCTTTAGTGGTCAGTGACTCGGTCTGGGGAGGAACATCACCATGAATTCCAGTGATCTTTGCACAGATAACATAGAGTTAGCTCTGATGCAGTTCATTTTAGGGCATGGGATAGAGATTTACTATGTTTTATCCTATCAACTCCATCCTATAATGGAGTATTCCAAATTTATGCTTTTAGAAAAAACAAAATAATCTAAGAATATAAAGAAAATTTGTGGATTATGAGAAATATCTGTGAAGTTAATAAATTGCTCTTAATTCAGGTATAATAGAGAAGAATTTTTATCTCTCTTTAATTGAGGTATCTGGGAACAAAGACTGAGGTGAGCCAGCTGCCTACACTTTTCCTTATTAATAAAAACCTCTCTCAGGGAGGGACGATTTGGACATAAGACTCATGTCTTCAGATTACCAAAGCAAAGTTCTTAGAAGTGCTTTCCAGTCTTATTAATAAATTGCAATCATGAAATTCATTGGTAGCTACCCCTTACATTCCATGTAGTACTTTTCTTCTAGAGAATGTGAAGGCACATAATCCAGACAGGAAACACAGAAATAAATACTGATTGATGCCCTATTAAGCCAACCCATATAGAAATACAACATGGCATTTCAGCAATACAAGACCTACATATTTCAAGATTTATAAAACACCCAGAATGTCTGGCATATGGTTGGAACCAAGACACTATTGATTGCATCCATTTGCTTATTCATCCGTTCAAGAAACATTTCATGAGAGCCTTCCAAGAACCAGGGTTTCTCGCTATCGAGGAGCATAAGACACAGTGCCTCCCCCAGTAAGTCTCAGAAACCGTTAACAGACTTGTAGACCAATAAACAGGATAAGGGCATTTTAGAAGTTGCATTCTGAAAAGAGACCCAAGGCAGAATTTTGCCAAGGGTCTATAGTTTTCATATCTGTCTCTATTTTTACTATTTTCTATTTGTTAAACGGGCCAGCAAATTAAGTGGCAATCATAAACTACCTTTGTTGCTAATAGTCCCATAGTGTTGCACTAAGCACTCCTCCACTTTGCAGCGGTGGAAACAGAGGGCCAGAGATGATATGCAGCTATGCTTATAAGAATAAAAGGGAAAGTTTTGCTGAGGACTCGTTATGTGGTGGCCAGGGGGTGTTTTAACTCGTTTTATCATTTAATCTCCATCTGATGGCTGTAAAATCCAAAATAACAAAGCAAGTTACATGGGAGAGCCAGGATTTGAACCTAGGAAGTTTGAGTCCATAGATTCAACCACTGAGCTTAAGGAGCAATTGAACCTGAACTGCTGTAGTGAAAGAGCATGGTAGTTTACAGCCACTAGACTTTTATATAAAGTAAACTTTTAAATAAAGTAACCTTTTAAATAAAGTAACTGACTTTGAAAGTCACTAAGCAGTGAAAGCCCAGGGCCTAAGGGTAGAGCAGAGCTGTCTGACAGGGGAACAGAAAGGTTAAATTCTTATAAATGGTGGAGTCCTTCAAAGCCAGTAAACACTAGGGTCCTTTGATGTTGCTGTTAATTTAGATAAATACAGAAATTTTTAAATGTGTGGAAAAAAGAGAAACATTTGGATTCTGCCTTGTGGATTATTTACACTCTGGTTGGTAAGAACAGGCTAGGAAGCATGATGTCATTGGTCAACCATCTAAACAGCTACTGTCTATGGTAATCACTATCTACAGTTCCAACCAAAGGGGGGAAAAGAGACACATGCCCTGACAAAGGCTATAGGTTCATTATGATACAATTCAAGCACAGAGAAAAATAGAGTAATGCAATGTACAGCCATATGTCTACTACCCAGATTTCTCAAATCATAACATTTTGCCTCTACATTTGCTTCAGATTTTTTAAAGAAATAAAACATTTCAGATGCACTTCTCTGCTGTATAACGTGTCCAGCTCCATCTGACCCCGCCCCCTCTTTCTTCTCATAGAAATAAGTTCCAAGTTCCTAAATTCAAGTGTTTATATTCTCATGTTTATTTTTTGTACTACCAAATTAAATGTATACCCATAAATAATTACATCATTTTGGCTTACAAGTTTAATTTCTTTTTTTTTCTCTGTAGAAATTTTTTTATTTTAATTGTTGTTCAAGCATAGTTTTCTGCCTTTTACTCTTACAAGTTTAATTTCATATTATCTCTACAGTTTGATATTATGTTTTTTAATTATGGTAAAATGTACAAACAAAATTGCCCATTTTGACCATGTTTAAGTGACAGTAAGTACATGCACATTGTTGTACTCGGTGTTACGTTTTTCAGGCTTATCCATGGAGAGACACGTAGCTCCCGTTTACTCTTTCCATGGCTGTGCATGTTCCATTGAGTGTATTTGCTGCAATGTGTTCACTCTGCATCTGAGGGCATCTGACCTCTTCCACTGTGCAACATTACAAATGTGCAGCCACGCGCATCCTTGCACACATGTTCTCTACTCAGGAGCCATTTGTAGAAGTGTCATCCCCAGGTCACAGGGAATGGCATCCTCAAGTCTCTTGGGTGTGTCCTACTGGCTCGCCAAAATGGTTGTATCAGCTACTTTCCTACTGACAAGGTGGGTCTGTGACACCCCCAAAAAACTCACCACACACTTTAAGTTACTTTTTCTGACAGTAAAACTAACACATTGTTTGAAAAAAGAAAAGAGTAGGGATACAGAAAAGCACAAGGAAGAAAATAAAGATTACTCAAAACTCACCACTCAGACACAGCTAACCATGCTTGACATTTTAGAATAAGTCTTCTCATTTTTCTTTGCATGCATTTACATATTTTAACATAATTGGCATTATACTGTACATATTAAGTATTTTAACATTTTTTGAATGAGTTTATATATTTACATTCTTACAAAGGCATAAAATTGCATTTAATTATATGTCAAACAATCACTTTTATTGACAAGAATAGCTTTGAATGTAATCAAGGTCATTCCACCAAATTTGGAATTGTGTTTGCTGTGCTTACAGGGTGGCTGCTTTAAAATAAAAGCAAACTTGCTCTCCTCCTACCAGCAGCTCCAGAATATCATGATTTGTACATTTTTACTTACCAGGTTACTTTTTTACATATTCCCATGATACGTGATTACTTTTTACACCTTTATGTGACAACTTTAATAGGGCCAACAGATTATTTTTGGTATATGTTTTCATATCCCCCTTCATGAGGACTCCAACACCTGTGAGTAAGCTCAGTTTCTCCAAAGGCTCCGCTCTGTACTGCAAAGGCTCAAAGCTGTGCCGTTTCCCTTCCTTGTGCTATCTCAGAGCCCCACAGGACGCAGACATTCCTATTTAATTCAGTTACTCATATGCTCCCTGAAGCCTTTCCTGAGTTTGCAATTGGCCGCTCTGGCCACCCCAAATCACAGCTGTGCTTAAAGGAAGCTCAGTCTGACTGAGATTGCCCTGCAGAAGTCTAACTGGGGAAGCATTCTCTATGTGGCAGAACCTATTAAACAGTTACATATGGCATCAAGGCATGACAGGCAAGTTAAAGTGATAGCCTCCTGGACATGAGAAGAGTTTGGGAGTATTATATATTTTAATTTTGTGCCTAATTATCTGAAAGAGCCTGAAATATGCTACAAGGGGGATAATATTAATTAATGAATTACTTAATTGCTCAATATTCTGTTGCCCCTGTATATTCAATGTTCAAAAAGTAAAGAGAAAATTTTAGAAAAAGAAAATATTGTTGAGCTTGAATGATTTGAACCCATTTCATTCACTAATTCAGGGTTGGCATATTTTTTCTTTATAGGATTGCCAGATTTAGCACAGAAAAATACAGGATGCTCAGTTAAATTTGAATTTCAAATAAATAACACATAATTATTTAGTGTAAGTATGCCCCATGCAATATTTGAGACATACTTACACTAAAAACTTGAAAAATATACTGAAAACTGGGAAAAAACAGTGGGTAGGGATGAAAAATAGTGAATGGGGAGAGATGGAGATATTACTTCAGTAGGATCTTCAGGGAAGACTCCTTTCAAGAAACGATTATGTTGCCATTCAAGGTTTGTGTGTGTGTCACACAGGAGCTCCAAACTAGGGAGCTGCTTAAGTGTTTGCGATATCCCTTAAAACAACCACCCAAAGGGCTAGCAGATGTGGACATGCCATTACTCACATAACAGGAGAGTGCACTGATGGCGGCAGGTCAGTGCAAGAGAGACCGCACCTCCTCCAGTCTGAGGCTTGTTATAAGGGGTCCCAGACAAAGGCAGCATGGGTCCGGGTTGCACAAGCCTACATGTGGTCCAGAGCTACATTATATCAGTGTGTACGTGCAGAAGAAAAAGGTCAAGAAACGGTCACAGGACAGAAAGACACTCCCAAAGGGGATCAGAAGAGAATTATAGTCCATTTCCAAAACAATGCATATTCCTTCTGGCCAGGGGCCCCCTGATCAGGCCTCAGTCACAGGGGGAGGAAGGGCCATATCCATTGACCCCACACTCCACCCCAACAGTCCTCTTCTACGTCATATTCTTCGTGTTAATTCTTCTGATAGGAGACCAGTGTGGTAAGCATGCTGGCACATTGCATCCACATACCACAGATACAGTAAAGTCTACACCCTCAGACCAAAAGTGCAATACAGAAGCCAAAGAGACCCAAGAGGAAGGAATGCCACCAACAGTCTGTAGCAGTCAGTACCATGATATTCTTGTGAAGGGTTGCTAGTATCCCCCTCATGAGTTGCAGTTGCATTTTCAGTCTTGTTTCTGGATTCAATACATATGGGTATGGTCTACCATACTTCTACCTGTAATGCTGGCAGCCACCCCACACCATCCCAAACTGCGAGTGTGAGCTATGGCTTAGTGTGGTTAGCCTACCCTCTTGTGAGGTAAAACACCTTCTCATGCATCTGTTTGAAGAGGGGGTCAGAAATGTTCAAGCTTTGCAGCCAGTCCCAGCATGTCTGGTTCATAGGGTGGATCCACCATAACAGGCTGGCAGAGGCCATGGTCAGGAACTCTGTACAGACCCAACAGTCTGAGCAGTTGTTCTTAGCAGCCAGCATTCCCATCCATTGGGGGAAGGCATTGCCTCCACAGAATCCAACCAGACAATCCCCAAGAATTTGACAAATAAACCAAGTAAACAAGATCATAGTATACATTCTATGAAAACAGAAAGAACACAAAGGTTAATGAACACAGCAAACCATAAACCAGTTTCTGAGACTGCAAGAGTATCAGATGAGAAGAATTCCAAATGCAGGCTTTTGATGAAATGAAATTAAGCAGTGAGAATCTAATATATCCTCTTTATCTGTAGTGTAAATGTCTCTGGTGATATCATCAGGTGCTCAGGTAAATTCTGTATGGTTGATACTGCATCAATATTTCTCAATAATTCAAAACCAAAGAATGAAGGAAAAATGAAACACTAGTTTGAAAGAAAACTGGAGAAATTCAGGATCCAGTCTAATTCATAGGTGAGAAATAAAATTTTACAGACAATTCACTGAATTAGAGTGTACTTTCCATAATTATGTATAACATATTTTGCTGAAATATAATTTGCCCCTAAAATCACCCTCATTTTTATCAAAGAGCCAAATCAAGACCAATTCATTTGCTGTATTAAGTCCAGTTTCAGTTTGGCCTGGTTATTTGTACAAACACAACAGGAACAGCAATTGATCATATAGGATTTCTTAAATTTACTTTGCTGGAATGTTATAAGCCAGACTGAGTTTTAATTAGCCCCCCAGGACTGGGAAGCCAAGCCACACAGCTGTCATCTGGCTTTGCCTACAGCAGCTGCAGGTTTGGGTGAGTTTTTCAAGTTCTTGAGGTCCCCAAAATGTCTTGAGGTTCTTACCATGCCATCTTTCAAGAAAGTAACTTTTGCTCCTTATCTGGAAAGACTTTCATGAATCACATGACCAAGCAAGGTACCAAACCATTTCTCCAAGCAGCTTTTATTGGTTTCAAAGTCAATCTTAACTCCTTATAGCTTTTTTATGACATCCAGAGTTGAGGCAAGACTTCTGTAATCATGACATAACAGACAAAGACTTTGTTGATAAAATCACCTTTGGCAACTGGCTTTATGCATCCTGTTATAAAGAAATCAGATTTCTATTGCATTTATGCAAACATATTGCTATGGAAAGAATAATATTCACTTGTTAAGAGCTTCAAATTCCAGAGGGATCACGTAGGGAGAAAAATATAAATGCCTAAATACTCAATATTGATTATGAGGGTATATTTTACAAAATTGTTTTAAGAAACAGAAAGTTTTCTTGTGTCTGAAAAACAACTGATTAAAAATTAGTAGTATTTTTCAACAAAAAGTTATAAAAACCACAATTATCTTTAGTTTATTTTGTTCTATAACTAATTTTTCCTTATTCTAATGCAAGGACCTTTATAGTTCACCTTAGAGTTCAGTCTGTAGGCTCCTGTAAGTCTTTGATAAACAGTCATTATTTTGTACATATTCTAATTCTTTAGAAAGGGCACCTTTTGGCAAGGGACTGTTCTTCCAAAAACTTAAGGCTCAAGCAGAATTCCTCTAGTTAATTACCAGGTCTATATCAGAACCTGTTAGCCTGGCAGCCATGAGAGAAATTCAGGCTAGAATTAAGATAGAGTCAGAGAAAGCAAGCATATTACTGTTACAATTATAAAGCTGCAACCTGAAGGTTGAGGAGTTTTCAAGAGGAGAAGGTATATACAAAAGCCCTGAAGCAGTAAAGGACTCAATGTTTAGTGTGTTTGAGAAACTGAAAAAAGGCTTGCCAGTTGATGTGAACTAGGGTAAATCAAGAAGAAGTGGGAGAGATAGGCTAAAACCAGACCATCAGTCTTGAAGACCAAGGGTAGTAAGTATGGTGCTATTCTGTGGGCAAGAGATATTCAAAAACACCACTTTTATTGGTGAATAGAAAATAGATGTCTTCGGTGTCAACAAAACATTGAACTATATTATAATTGAGAACACATTCTGAATTATAGATATACAGGTTTAAAAACCTAACACCTGCCCTGGCTGGTGTGGCTCAGTGGATTGAGCACAGGCCTGGGAAGCAAAGGGTCACCGGTTTGATTCCCAGTCAGGGCACATGCCTGGGTTGCAGGCCAGGTCCCCAGTAGGGGGACCCATGAAAGGCAACCACACATGGATGTTTCTCTCCCACTCTTTCTCCTTCCCTTCCCCTCTCTAAAAATAAATAAATAAAAATATTAAAAAAAAAAACCTAACACCTTTATTTTTCAAATTGCCTTGGCCCTTCCTGGAGAGACCATACTATACCAGCAATTCTTAAACTTTGGTGCTCTTTAGAATTGACTGTGAAGCTTTCTAAAAAACCCAATGGCCAGGCCACACCCTGAAACAATTACATTGGCATCGTTGCGTGTGAGACCCAGGCATCAGGTTTTTCAAAATGCCCCCTGGTGTATCCAGTCACCTGTAAAGCTTGTTAAATTGCAGACTGATGCAGGTCTGGACTAGGGCCTGAGACTCTGCATTTCTCACAAGCCCCCGATGATGCTGATGCTGATGCTGCTAGTCCACCCACCACACTTGAAGTAGGAGGGCCAGTTCCTCATTAGCAGTCCTTGTACATACACCTGTTTTCTCTTTTCTGCTCCCCTTCATTGTGTTCCTAGTAGTCGTCTTTCAAAGTCTTATTTCCTGCCATTTGGTCTGCAAAGTAAAAGCATGCTAATGAAGGTAACATGGCTTCCATTTTAAAAGAGCTCCCTAAGGGTTTGGGATTTGCCTTCACCGACAAAGGTCTGCAATTCCTCTCAAAAGGCCAGGTAATCTTATTAAGAGATGATCTGTGGAATCCTTAGTAACAAATATTCCATGCAGCCTCTTTGTTCTCTAAGTCTCTATTCTCCAGTGCCTCTCTGCACTTGTTTGTCTCAGAACAGTCACACACGGTGGGTCCATTTGTCTTTTCTTATCACTCTGTTACTGCTG
Organism: Carollia perspicillata; assembly: GCA_004027735.1. NCBI lineage: Eukaryota > Metazoa > Chordata > Mammalia > Chiroptera > Phyllostomidae > Carollia > Carollia perspicillata. Next base: position 8,016 of record PVKM010047961.1, read on the forward strand.
CCGAGCGCTTGAGCACTCGTTCAGCTCTGTACTACAGCTTCTTGGCTGACAAGATAATTACATTCCCTGGCAGACTGGGAGAAAAAACAGGTAGTGCTCAAAAGTTCCAAAGCTGAAGCCGACTACTAGTCATTGCCGGTGCAGACTTCAAGATCAAGCACCTGATCTAATTAGCACACTCTCATCACTGCCTGCCTGACTGCGGAATGCTGACAATTGAAAGCCTGAAGGCAAAGCAAATATCAGGCAACCTAGAGACAGACATTCCCGATACCTCATGCCAGAAACAATTACATATTCTTTTTGGAATCTTGAGTGTCCTAGTAACACAGCCGAGCCTGGGGGTAAACTTTTGCATAATACTGGGAGCCCCCCATTTACCAACAATGAACGTAGAATCAGCCAAATAAAACCTCATGAGAATGAAAGACCTCATGGGAAGAAAGCCTTCTGACTGCGTTCAGAAGAAGGACTTATTTCAGCAAACCCAGCCCAGCCTGCCCCTAGCTCTGGAAGAAGCACACTTCTTGACAAAAGCAAGATTCCACGAGCAAAGAGCTGTTTTCCTTTGACCAGATAAACAGCACAATACAGTCCCCCAAGGAAAAAAAATCTCTTTTACTTTTATGCTTTCATTACTTCCTACATTTCTTTCAAAAGGTAGCCTTTCATTTTGAAAGTGATTATGGCCACCTTTTTTCTTCCTTTCTTTTTGCTTTGAGTATGAAGGTATTCTCTAATCTCTAAGGCCCTACTTATAAACACAAGGCATTATTATTGTGACTTTTCATGAGAATCACCCTCGATGGCTGTTGGCATTTGCACCAGGTTCTGGCAGGGCCTGGTGGAGCAGGGTGAGCACTGTTTCTACCACTTATTAGCTCTGAGACAGTGCAAGGTACTCACTTCTCCAGCTCACACTAAGGGTTTACAGGTTAAAATGTCCAAGGAACTCAAACAGAATGTTAGGGGTTGAATGGTGTCCCCCTCCCCAAAAGGCATGTTAAATTCTTAACACCTAGCACCTCAGAATGTGACTTTACTTGGAAATAGGGCCTTTTGGATATAATTAGTTAAGATGAGGTCACAGTTCGGCAGGATAGGCCCTTACTCCAATATGACTGGTGTACTCAGAAGAGAAGAGGCACAGAGACAGAGATGCAGGGGGAAGAACAGCAAGTGACTATGGAGGCAGAGATGAGAGTGATGTGTAGTCAAGTCAAGAAGTTAGGAAGAAGCAAGGGCAGATTCTCTCTTCAGGTTTCCGAGGGAGCATGGCCCTCCTGACACCTGAATCTCAGACTTCTGGGCTGCCAAACTAGGAGATAATCATTGTGTTGTTTTAAGCCTCCCAGTTTGTGTTACTTAGTTACAGCGGCTGTCAGAAATAAATACATCCAGTTAACTTAGGCTTACTCGTTAACCTCTCTCAGGCTCACCTACGACATCGCTGGGCCATGACACCCATTGCCCATATTAGGCATCTCCCATCAGTGGCCTGCTGAAGAGATCTGGCTCTAGGGCCTGACAGGTGGGTCCAGCTCTGCTACTTCCTGGCTGGATGACCACGGGCAAGTTAACAAAATTCTCTGGGCCTCAGTATCTTGGCAGTAAAACAAGGATATAATGATAACTAAATAATATCCTTCTTTGAAGAATGAAAGAGATGACACTGCTAATTATGAATTATTCTTTCCCAGCTGATGGTAAGAGGAGAGTTCTGGGCATCTTTAGCCCCTACCGGCAGTGTGGGCTCACCGCACCAGAGCTGCAAGCTATGTGGAACAGAGGAGATAAAGAACAACGTGATCCCTTTCCCGGGTATTCCTGCCACTTCCCCAAGGCTGGGCCTGAGTCCCCACGACAACGTATCCTCTGGGAGCTTAGGTTTCAGAGGATGTGTCCAAAGGCAGGAGATGCTTGGGGTGTCAGGAGGCTTGTGGGGACCTCTGCATCCTGTCATAAGGCCTCTAAATTAGTAACTGTGGCACCTGCTCGTGAGGACTTGGTTCTGGTCTTACCAGACAGGGACCTAGCCCTGCGAGGGTCTGCCTAGGGCCAGTTGCAGTGTGTGGGTTCTTGACTTCATGTAGGAAAGATTTCACAACATGAGCCAGATGGCTATGAGGATACATTTAGTAAAGCTGGGGGCAGTGAAACAAGGCAGGGCTTAGCCTAGAAGAAGCAACAGGAGAGTCTGGGTGGGGCTGCCTTAGCTCACGGGGAAGTCAGAGAAGGAGGGCTTTGGGACAGGGCAGGGGATTATCCTGGGACAAGCTGCCAGCTACCCATTGTCTTATAGTTTAGGGCAGAGTCTAGGAGATGCATGCCTGCGAAGAAAGAAGTGGGGGAAGCAGAAGGGAAAGGGAATGGCAAGGGCTGCTCCCCAGAGAGACAGCGTGAGCACTGGATCCTTTGTCTTGAGGCTTTTATCTCTCTTGCAGGTGGGAATCTTTGGGCTGGTCTCAGGGGAAGGTTTCAGCAGAATATCAGTTTTCAGGTGTGCTCTTTCAGGGTCATGGTCTCCACTGATTGGTCAGTGACAGGGCAGTTCAATCACTGCAGCTGGTTCTGGCTTCCCCACCTGGTTTTCTGCTTTTCTGGGCCTGGAGCTGAAGTACAACTGAGGCCTAAACGTTATCTCTAGGGGGTGACATTTTGTATGTGGCTGTAAATTGCTCCGGCCACATGTCTTGAGTTTCCCTATTCCATTTGCCAGGAATTTTCCTAGCTGTCAGGCCTCATTTTCACATATTCTTTTGCCACTTGCATGTCTACTATAAGAAGATGGTTTTTCCTTGTTGATATGTAGAAGTTGTTTTCTTTTTTAATCATTTTTTATTGTTGTTTGAATACAGTCGTCTCCATTTGCCCATCGCCACTTTCCCCTCTCCACCCCCACCATCTCCCACCCTCAGTCCTACCCCTCTTTGGCTTTGTCCTTGGGTCCTTTATACATGCTCCTTGATGACCCTTTCGTTCTTTCCCCTATTATCTACCTCCTCCATTCCCTCTGGCTACTGTCAGTTTGTTCTTTATTTCAATGTCTCTGGTTATATTTTGCTTGCACGTTTGTTTTGTTGATTAGGTTTCACTTAAAGGTGAGATCATATGGTATTTGTCTTTCACTGCCTGGCTTATTTCATTTAGCATAATGCTCTCAGTTCCATCCATGCTGTCACAAAGGGTAGGAGCTCCTTCTTTCTTTCTGCTGCATAGTATTCCATTGTGTAAATGTACCACAGTTTTTTGATCCACTCATTTACTGATGGTCACTTAGGTTGCTTCCAGCACTTGGCTAT
>PVKM010047962.1:0-11428 GCA_004027735.1 Carollia perspicillata
AGCAGGGCCACATCTCTAGGTATAACCAAACAATTAGGCTGCTGCTCTGCGAGCTTAAGTTGTTTATTTCCCCCCACATTTTGTGTTTCTCTTTTCCTTTGAACCTGATGCTAAGAATCAGATTTCTAGGTTGGTCACAGCTCCAGAAATTTCACCGAGGCATGTGGTGATATAAGTTGATCTTCTGTCTTCCTTTCTTTCTTCACCAGAAAGCTCTGCAATTAATGACGGATATTTTGGTAGCCATTTAGCAAATAATTGCTTCTGAAAGACAGCCTATAATTGATAGGAGAGCTTTAAAAGGCCAAGGACATAGGCTTCTTAAGGTGAGTGATGGCATTGACAGAGATATGTTTTGAGAGGTTAACATGGCACTGAAGGAAGAGACACAGTTTATTTTAGAGGCAGGTCTTGCCCTGGCTGGTTTAGTTCAGTGGATTGAGCACAGGCCTGCAAACCAAACTAAAGGCAAGTCTTAGTTCAGGCCCACTAGCTCAGAGGTTTGAATGCAACAAAACGAAAACTGAGTTTGGCTCTTGTAGCTCCCCTCCTGTGAACGTGAGTTGTATCCATGCAGCTTTGAAAGGTGGATTCTGAGGAGACAATGTGTCATTACTGTGACTTTGAACCGTGTTGAGAAAAATTATGCAGGCACATTATTAGAATATATCAGTTAAATAGAACATCGATACTAGATTTAAAGTGAAATTCAAATTTCTTGATGATAACAATTATATTAACTCATCCTATATACCTTGAATTAAGGTTATATTTTAGAAAAACTCAATTTTAAAATCACAAAATCAATTGTTTTGTTGCCAGTGGAAATCAGGCCTTTCCATGGAATCACAAGAAAAGCATTCCAGGATGCAAATGGGAGATGTTGTCATGCGATAAGGTTTATTCAGGTGGGAAGATGCCCCTGTGTCCCATCTCCATCCATCCCACCATGGAAAAAGTCCAACCTTGTCTTCAGCAAAGCCAAAACAAAGACCATTGTCCAGAGTTTGTGTTTCCTATCAAAGATTAGTCCTCTGGAGTGCATAACGCTCCAGTAGCTACGAGACCCACATGGTCACATGTTCCCAGGTGAGAGAGACAAAATGAATAAACACATGGGGTGAGTGTGTAACTGAGAGAGAGAGGAAAAAGAGAGATTCTTTCTTCCCCTGGAGTTATATCCAGAAGCTTTTTCAAAATAACCAATCAACTTCTCAAGTATTCATAGGCTTTTGATGGGTCCACCCCTAGTTAGACTGACAGGCCTCCGTGGTCAAGAACCTCCAGCTCAACTATCAGGTAGAGGAGGACAGACAGTTCTCCTGGGGAGATTTCCTGTGCTCCTAGGATTAAGTCTCCTCAGCAACAGTCCCCTGGAGTGCGTGAATGAGTCGGTAAATGCTAGTTTTCTGACCAAACAAGCAGGATTATGCTCCCCAGTTTATTAACCAGCAGGTCTAATTCCCTTTGCTCTCTTTCATATAAATAACTATTTAACTAGCTAATGGTAACAGTTTAACTTTTCATTCAGTCACCTAAAAAGTACTACAACCCTATCCAGGAGGAATAAAATTGCATTTCAGAAATCTAACTTGATATTGTTAGAGTCGGTTAAGGGAATATATGGGTTTTAATGATGACTTCTGAGTTGGTCTTCAATCCAAGATGCTGCAGATAGGCTACCCCTGGAACACACTGGAAGATTTTCTTTTCTTTTTAAAGGGACTATCATGTTCTATCAGGAATTATTATGAATATTTGAAGGAGATTTTACTGCAGGATCTCCATCATTTTTCTCTCATTTCCCCAGTAAAAACCAAAATGCATTTCTATGATTCAAAATCTAGTCACAAGAAAAAAGTACCTAAGATAGACTTTGTTGTGCCTCCAATTCGGTGAATAGATAAAATGCTCTTTTGAATTCCTAAGATTAGTTCAATGAAAGACTGAAACTGTTAGGTAACATTCACAGGGTATAGAAGGTGTGATGAAGGTGTTATACCTAAGTGTAACATTTTAAAGGCTTTTAAAAAATAAGATAAAATAAGTCATAGGTAGCTACCTGTGATTTTTCTAGTGTCCTTTCTGTCTGAGAAGAGATGGCTGCATCTTTATGGGTTAAACAGAGCTAAGAAATGGAAGCATCCGAATGCAGCTGGACAAAGCAGTGCCATCAGTTTCAGCTTTAAAAATTGTTTTAACCGAAAATCATATACACAGAGAAAAATGCCCATATTGTATATGCAGCTGAATAAATTTTCACTCCCTGAACACACCTGTTTAACCAGCACTCAGTTAAAAAAAAAAGACAGACATGCCACTTAGCATACCTTCTAGGTCCATCCATGTTGTGACAAATGACAAGATTTTATTTTTTGGGGCTGAGTAGAATTTCATTATATATATGCACCACCTCTTCTTTATCCGTTTGTATATCAATACACATTTTGGTTACTTACATATCATAGCTTTTGTAAATAATGCTGCAAGTACCGTATAAATCCACTTATATGTAGAATCTAAAAACCAAAATAAACAAGCAAAACAGAAACAAACTCATAGGTACAAAAAACAAATTGCTGGTTGCCAGAGGGGAGGGGCTTGGGAAGGTGGGTGAAAAGGTAAAAGGATTAAGTATACATTACCAGTTATAAAATTAGTCATAGAATATTGTAATAACTATGTATGGTGCCAGGTGGGTGCTAGATTTATCTGGGTGATCACTTCACAAGGTATATAAATGTCTAATCACCATGTTATACACTTGAAACTTATATACTATTGTAAGTCAACTATAATTAAAAATGAAAAATTATTAAAATTAATTTAAAAAGTAAAGAGAACATAACCAGCACCACAGAAGCCCCCTCATTCTACACTCCCCCCACCAAAGATAACCAGTATCCTATTCTAATGATGCTTTAGTTTTGCCTGTTTGGTATTTCCTGTAGTGGAATCACACAGCATGTTCCTTTTGTGCCTGGTTTCTTTTACATGTCACATCTGTGATATGCATGTGGTTATAGATGGTACTTTCTCTTTGCTGATGGGTGATCCATTGTGTGAACGCACCACAGTTTATTTCTCCATTTAACAGCTGATTGGCATTTGAGTAGCTTACAATCTATGGCTGTTATAAAGAGTGAGCTGCATGAGCACTTACATTGGTTGCTGTGTGCTGGGGGACCCAGGACTCCTCTTAATTTGTGTAAATGCTGCAGGGAGCTGTTTGAAACAGCGAAGGTCCCTGAGGTCTCGATGGCATCATCAGTCCCATCCTTCTACTGGCAGAATGTAGGCCTTAGCAGACAAAGGCCACAGCTCCCCACCTGTGAAAATGGACTCTTGTTTTCATGAAAAAAAGGTTTTTAAAAAGACCAACAACTGAGAATAGAAGTAAGTATTGTTTGCATTATCAGAGAAACTTGAACAGCCGGCCACAAGGAATTTGATCAGAGATAATAAGTAATGTATCTTACTGAAATAGGATACAGCCTAACAATTATTGAATAAGGACTAGGGCATGCCCACGGAAGTTGAATATAGTACAGACTGAGAGTGAAACATTGATGGGAAAATTTAACTTAATCATCTCATCTCAGTGGATTATAAATTTAAAAGAAGGGCAAAGAACCAAGATTCATTATAAACAAAATCACTAGCTTAACTCTTCCCTGGAATAGTGAGGTTCACAATTCAGCTAGGCCACCCTGGGATACTGCCTACGTGTTCTGTAATGTTCTGCTTCTTGTCTGTAAAGAGGAGGTGATAACACCACTTTTGGAGGGCTCCAGTGTCAATGAGACCTCATTAGTGAAAGTGCTGGAAACACTGAATAGGTCCTGGTCAAATGCTATGTTCTCTTGGCTCCCAGGTGCTGGGCTTCAGATATGAGATTTAGAACACTGAACCAATAGCTCATTCACTTAAATGGGCTAGAATGTAGTAAATTGGAGGAAAATCAGAAGATCAACCACTTGTTCCTTTTGAAAATGCAAAAGAAAATAAATGAGAAAAGCATATTAATGCCAGCCCATAGCAGAAGGATGTGTTGTGGAGAGATCAGGGTGCTCTAAACTAGGTGAATAATGGCCAGAGACAGGATCAAGGGACTGCGTTCAAACCATTTTGCCTTTTTATTCTAGTTAGCTTCACTCTATGTGTATCAGACTCTGGTTACCAAGAGAAAAGACTGTTGCTACTTGCACCTGAGAATATTCTCATCTGTCCATACAAACCCATCTTAGGCACTTGACAACTTGGCTAGGCTTACAAAGTGAGGCCTGACAGACATCTCAAGATTTAGGGTGGCTTTAGATGGTCCCTTCTCAAAACTCTTTTGTGTGGGCCCAGAGCGGTGGCTCCAAGACAGCCCTTCATTTCTATTGCAAGTCATGGTAACAAGTTTGGATTAAATGACAAGGAATACAATGATGCTTCAAGATCCCAGCATCGAAAGTACCACTACAGCTCTGCTCTGTGCAGGTTTCCACTGGGCTGGGAGCTTCACCAGCAGCCCAGGGCCTATGAGAGGCTGCAGAAAACAGAAAATGAATGGCTGGTTTTCCCACCTTATGAGCCTGAGGCTTTCTCTGCCTCTTGGAATCCAGCTTCAGTGATAACAATACTTCATACTTACTCATGGATGTGATGTATTCTGGTCTTCAACATGAAGTGATAAGAAAAAGTATCGTTTACACCCATTTTACAAATAAGATCAAGCAAACCAAAAGACTTTAGATGACTGGCTTGTGTATGAAGAGACATACACCATTGGTCCAGGTTTCCTGAGTGTTCTCAGCAGACCACACCTTCCAGAAGGATGGACATGAGTCTCTGACATGGCATGTGAATGACATGGTCACAGAGGGCAGTAACTCTGATGCCACTATTGGGAGACTTAGCTCATGAGTACATATCTAAGAATATGAGGTGAGCATATCTGAGAGGTGTTAGGGTCATAGAGTCAACAGGAGTTGGGGAAAAACTGCTGGGGAAGAGGGAAGTCATATGGTTTGTGGTCTAGATCTGCATGGATGATGGCATAATAGCTGGGCAGGCAGCCCTGGATGTCATCCTTGATTACAGAAAATAACCAGCTTGATTTCAGGAGTCATCATTCACTTATTTCATGAATAATCATTGTTGTTGCCTGTGCCAAGCACTCTATCAGATGTGGAATCACATGGACTGGAGGAACTGGCATGAGTGACCAAGCCCTCTGAGAGCTGAAAGATCTGTGTGAAGGTCATCTGTGGCTTCCCACTGCATTTAGAATAAAATTCAAACTCCTCCCCAAGGCCTCCAAAACCACATAGGAGCTGGCCTCTGAAGACCTCCCACTTTCATCTCCTCATCCTCTTACCTCCAGCCTGTGGTCACTTCCAACTCTTGAACCCTGGAATTCTCTTCCTCAGGATCCCCAAATATCATCTTTTTAGAGAGGCCACCCCCAATCACCCTCTTGGGTCCTTCTGTAGTCAATTTCCCTGGTGTATTTTTCTTCATAGCACTTAACATTATAAAAGACTACCAAATTTATTTCTCAGCATGTTTGTTAACCATTTCCACAGCCACATTTTTGTTAGATATTAGTAGGCATAGCTGAGCAAGAGAATCAGACTAGGGTCATCCTGATGGAGATTCTTAAAGAGAAAACCACAGGCCCCAAAAGGTGTAATTCATGCTAAAGCTCATGATTCTAAACCTAGATTTAATTCCAGCTTCAGCTTCTCCCTGAAACATAATATTAATCAATCAGTCTCGAATTTTCTGGGCAACACTGATGAGTTAATCTGTTACAGGGGTCCTCTCCATCCCCTATAGAAAGAAGAAGCAACCTGCATGATAAAAACCTTCCTGTTCTCTTCCACCAGAAAACATCCCCCAATCTTTTTTTTTTATTAATAGCTCCTTTGCCCCATTCCTCTTTCTATAAAAACCTATTTTGTATAATCCTTCAAAGTGCTCTTCTACTTGCTCATGAATTGCTACTTATTCATGAATTGCTTATTCATGCATTGCTTAATAAAGCCAATTAGATCTTCAAATTTACTCAGTTGAATTTTGTTTTTTAACAAGATGAAGAGAAATGACCAGATTGATTCAAAAGATGTTTAAGAGGCAGAGCTGATACAGATTGTGGGTAAACTGGATAGGGAACAGGAAAATGAAGACACCTTCTGTGTTTTCATGGATGACTATGCCAACCACTTGGTGGCCCCAGAAGAGGACCAGGTGTGGGTACAGAAGGCATGAGACAGGCCATTCACTTACTGAGTTTTCAGTACCTTTGAGGCATCCAGGAGGATCTGCCAAGAATGCAGTTGATACTTGGGTCTAGAGCTCAACATGGAGGTCTGAGATAGAGATGTAAGTCTGGGAGTTACCTGTGTGTAATTACCTCAGTGGACACAGTGGGTATGGATGAGATTGCCTGTTGAGAATAGAAAAGGAAGACAAGAGGAGGCCTTACAATAACCCGTGAGGAGCTCCACAACTACAGAGATGAGGAGGTGAGCTTGAAAGGAATCAGAGGGGTTGGAGAAATAAAAGTGGGTCCCAATGACCAAAGATGGAAGAGGATGTTGCAGTATGGGTAGACTTGCTTGGCTCCCAAGTTGGAATCCTTGGGAGGGTCACCTCCAGCCCTGGCAGCTTGTGGCTGGTACATAGCTATGTGTTGCACCAGACACTCGGCCTCTTTCAGTGACCTATTTCATAACCTTCATAAGAGCTGACTCACTCTGTCCGCACAAGGACCCTATATTAGTTCCCCCATTCTTCAGAGGGGGAAACCAAGGCTCAAAGACAGTAAAGGAGTTGTCCAAGTCAGAGGGCAAGTAAGTAGAGGTCTGAGATTTAAAACCCAGAGTCCATGGTCTTTATCATCAGCTACACTAGCACCCCTCACACTTTCACAGGCTCCTCTTTTGCTAGTGCTGATACAATATTAGACCACTTACAATGGCCAAACTTCAATGTCAGTAATAAAAACATTCACTCTCAATGCAAACACAAGGTATGAGCCAATCTCTTCTTACCCATTCAGTTAAGATCATGATGCAATCTTGATTATTTCCCACCTCAACTGCCCTCCTTCTATCTTCATAAAGAATTGCTTTGTCACCATCTGGGGGAGTTCCTGAGCTCTGGGAGGCTTCCAAGAAGCCTCTGAGATCAAGATCCCTGCAGAGGGACACTGAGCCATTCAGGCCTTCTCCTCCCTCCTGGGTGATGGCAGAAATAGCAGGACCAGAATACACTGGAGCCATTCATGGCGCGATTGGCTGCTTAGCCAGCCTGCACTGCCCTGGACCTTGTGCAGGAAAGCTCTCACCATATCAGCTGAGCTTGACCAGAGTCTGATTTAGGCCTGTTTCAGCTATAACCTGAGTAAAAGACATTCTGAGCTAGAGGGTTACCTCAGTCATTTTGTATGACCTTGAAGGCTCCTCTTCTCAGTAAGCTGTCCTTCAGCATCCTGCAGAGCAGGCTTCAGACCTGTCATGCAGTGTCCATAACCAACATCTTGTTGTTGCTATTCCCCTCACAATTTCAAGTGAGTTTCTTTAACAGTTTGAAAACCTGCATTTGAAATGAAACAAATCTTGACATGCAACCAATTTTGTCTTTCACAGGACAAAACAGGAGTTTCTCTTTGGCTTCATAAAATCTTAGTGCAGCCAACCAAAGGTACACTTTAGTCACTTTGTATCCAAACAACACTTTGATTTGGTGAAAAATTGTGTTTAGTCTCATGAAATATAAATGTGTTTAAAAATATATCAAATTGTTACTGTGCAGGCTCTTCTAACAACCTATCAGAACATCTTTCACTTCAGAAATGACACACTTTGGGGTAAAACTTCCTATTTTAAAAACCACAGAAACTCCCCCACCCATTCCCCTTCCAACATTTTAGCAAAGCAATCTGATTATGTAGACTTCTTATTTTCTCACTGTGATTGACATTTGACATCAAACATCAGCGAACTCTGAAAAATACATAGGAATATAGTCATACTAAGGCAGAGTTGCTTTTGTTATTTTTTTTTCTTCTTTTTAAGGTCAGACACTCAGTATTTTCCCCAATTTGGCTCACTGCCATCACGACCTAGCTGAAAAATACATTATTGCTGCACAGCCAGAACCCAGAGGAAAATGTGTTTGCCTTTGCATTAATGTGATCATTACATGGGTTTTGTAGTTTACACAGAAAGCAACTCCATTTTGCCTTGTAGAAATCTGACCTTTGGTTGGGCTGGCTAATCTCATCAACCAATTAATCCCACCCTGATTGCTCTGCTCCTTCATTCTCAGCAACAAATTGTAGGCATGACTTCTATGAAAGACAAACTTTCTTTTCTGGGTTGGCCTGGCTTTAGACCTGCCCTTAGGATTTATGTTCACAGGGTAATTTTCTTCCACAATTCTGATGTGATGGCCTTTCCTCTTATAGTACCAATGTTAAGGACTATGAAAGTAGAGACCTGAGCTGTGTAGAATTCTCGCTGTATAGAATCAACCATCTAAGCTAGAAACTACTGAGGCAGCATTCCCTTGACTTCTCCTTTCCTTTACTTATCCCCCCAGAGCCAATCAATCACCACATTCTGTCATTTCTGCCTCTTACGTGTCACTCAAGTGCATCTGCCTCTCTCCATCCCCACGGCCATACCCTGGCTCAGCATTCATCACATTTGGCTTCATTATAGTCACCTAAATGGTATCCCTGCCTCCAAATATGGGGTTAATCCATATAAGGGCTGTTTTAAAAATGTAAATTCAACTACAGCATCCTTCTGTTTAGAACCTCTCAAGAGTTATCCATCACCTGTAGGTTGGAGCCAAGGTACCTCTTTTTTAAAAAAATATTTTATTTATTTATTTTTAGAGAGAGGGGAAGGGAAGGAGAAAGAGTGGGAGAGAAACATCAATGTGTGGTTGCCTCTCATGTGTCACCCACTGGGGACCTGGCCTGCAACCCAGGCATGTGCCCTGACTGGGAATCGAACCAGCGACCCTTTGCTTCACAGGCCCATGCTCAATCCACTGAGCTACACCAGCCAGGACCCAAGGTACCTCTTTATTACCCTGAAGCCCTCCTCTGCGACAGGACCCAGGTTTGTGTCCCACTCCCACCATCACCTCCAGCCATCTCACACAGCTGACATGGACACATACATAGTATGCTGGTTCACTTTTCATGCCTTGTATCTTGGCATTACTTTGAAGGAACTTCTCCTCACCCAGGTCCTAATTATCTCCAGCAGAGAACTCAATTGTCTCTGGAAAGCTGCTCTGCATCCTTGTCCTGCACCCAACCCCACCTTCATTCACTCCCCAGGCCCCCATTTGCCTGCCTCCTGAGTTTCCTGAATACCGTACACTCGATGGAATTTCTCTCTGAAATTCTCTACCTCATCTCATACATGCCCTTCAAAATGAAACTCTTCGCCCAACCCTCAAAACCACCCTGTCATCCCCATCCCTACCTAACTGCACCTGGTTTTCCCCAGCTGTACCCATGACATCATTCTCTCAAAGTTCACCAGTGACTTCCCAATGTTAAATCTGTTGGCTTTCGGTAAGCCCTGCATCCTCACAAACAACCAGCCACCACCACTCATGCTTGAGAGACTCCTTCCTTTTGTGATATCACCTCCCACGCTCCCTCCACTTCTCTGATCACTTCTAGGCTGAAAGTCCAAGATCGAGGTGTCAGCAGGGTTGGCTTTTATTTGAGGCCTCTCTTCTTGCTGTACAGACAGCCATCTCCTTTCTGTGTCTTCATTCTGTGTGCGGCTGTGTCCTAATCTCCTCTTCTTATAAAGTCACAAGTCTTATTGGATTAGCACCTACTTTAAAGACTTCATTTTAATTTAATTACCTCTGTAAAGGCTCTACACCAAATACAATGGTGCACACACTCTGAGGTACTGGGGGTTAGGACTTCAACATGCGAATTTTGAAGGAAAAATAATTTAGCCCACAAGCGTATTCCAGATTCACTTCTTGATCTTTTTTAAAGTTTCTTTCCTACAGCCATTTCGAAAGCTTCATGTATTATTGAGTAAATGATTTTATCAATTTCATTTTTAAACTACAAAACTCATCTATCTCACTAAAATAAAATGTAACAATCTTTTACTGTTTGAAGAAAATGTTAATAAGAGGATATGATTTCTAAAAAAGTAACTATGAGCCCTGGCTGGTGTAGCTCAGTGGATTGAGCACAGGCTGCAAACCAAAGCGTTGCTGGTTCGATTCCCAGTCAGGGCACATGCCTGGGTTGCAGGCCAGGCCCCCTGTGGGGGCTGTAGGAGAGGCAACCACACATTGATGTTTCTCTCCCTCTCTTTCTCCTTCCCTTCCTCTCTCTCTAAAAATAAATAAATAAAATCTTTTAAAAAATAAAATAAAAAAGTAACTGTAGCTCAAAGGTCCTTTCTTTTCTCTTTTTTTAATTTAATTTAATTTTTTTAAACAAATGGGCATCTTTTCTTTTTTTAAGATGTTGCTTATTTATTTTAGAGACAGGGGAGAGGAGGGAGAAAGAGAGGGAGAGAAACATCAGTGTCTGGTTGCCTTACACGTTCTCCTCACTGGAGACCTGGCCTGAAACCCAAGCATGTGCCTTGACAGGGAATCAAACCTGCAACCCTTTGGTTCTTAGGCTCGCACTCAATCCACTGACCTACACTAGCCAAGGCTAATTATTTTATCTTTTTATTGCAGTTTGCATTTAACACTTTTTTGTATTAGTTTTAGGTATACAGCACAGAAGATAGAAAATCATATAGGTTACAAAGTGTTCCCTCCATAAATTCAAGTGCCCATATGGCACCATAGATAATTATGACAGTATCTAAAGTTTTTTTTTTCCTGACTTCTAAAACCAAATTCCCAGTGTTTTCAAGCACCTCCCTATGATGGCTGATATATATCAAACACAATGCATTTTTTCCTCAAACACCACCTTCATGCTTATTCCTCATTTGTTCACCTGAATTTCCCACAACTCTTTCAATTATTTCTCTCTTCTGCTCCCTCTAGGTCTAAACATTCTGTCAGTCTAGATGTCCCCTTTTCAACATCGGCTACATAAGTTGCAAGATTCTGCTCAAAATCTGTGGGATTCTTTGTTCAAAATCTGTCAAAATTTTCAAGAAAGTGGGGGCAGAGCATTAAACCTAGCACAGGCACTTCAGAGCATGGGTCCTATGGGACTGTGAAGGTCAGGTCCTTGCAGCTAGCCCAGCCCCCTCTCCATTATCCCTTCCACTTCACTCTCCACTCCATCTGCATTGATGGCCTCCTGTGACACCACATTTGTCTCATCTTTCCCCATCCCACCCATTAATGACATCTGTACTTGGTATCCTCTGCTCAAAGCCTTTGGTATTTTCTCATTTTTTACCAAACT
>PVKM010047963.1:0-11301 GCA_004027735.1 Carollia perspicillata
CACCTGGGCCAGCTGGGGTGGGATCTGCAGTGAGGTGTTCCTAGCAGCTCGTGGTCAGGCCTGTCGATGGAGTCTGGGATGTAGTTACAAGATCCTCATCCATTTAATGCCCTCCGAGAGTCCCACCTGCCTCTCTCCCAGATTCTTCCCACCTCCCAGTCACTTGGCTTATGATTTTGTCCTCTGGATGGGGCAGGAGAGAATGAGCCTCTTTGGCAACATCTTGCACAGCTGGAGGAGCAGGTGCTCACTCATACATCCTCCTTTTACCCCGTGGGAGAAATCACAGGCCTAGAAAATATCTCTTGGCCCTAAACTGTGCTGCCTTGGGGAAGGAGTGATATGAGTAAAGTCAAGCTATTCTTATCTACTCCGGTCTATCCAAACTTGTAATTTTTTTATCTTTTGTTCCAATGGTATGCTGGAACTCCTGCTCCAGAAGCTTGGAATTCCACAAAGGCTCTCTCATCAGTGTTTTCAGAGGCACATGGACTAAAGCCAAGAGGGACTGGGGCTGGTTCACAGGCCACTGCAATGTCCACAACCAGGACCACAGTCAATCTGCCTGTTACCTGATGCACAGTTGTGTGAGACTTCTCCTGAGTCCCTCAGCATATGGTGCAGGATCCCACAGCTCCCACGAAGGCACTTTTGACCATGTATGTGCACCAAATTTTTATTGTTTGGAAGGACTAAAACAAGGAACATCTTATACAGCCATGATGATGACATTCTAGAGACATTTTTTATTGTAATGGTAGGGAAGGATGCTACTGGCATGTAGTAGATAGAGAACAGGATGCTGCTAAACATCCTACATGGTCTAGACAGCTTCTGTAGAGAGTGATCCTGTACAAAATATCAACAGAGACAAGGTTGAGAAATGCCTGTTTTATATCCAACTGGTTTTGAAAAGGAAGAACAAAGTTGGAGAATTTAACCTATCTGATTTCAAGATTTAATATAAAGTCACAATGACCAAAACAATACAATTGGTATAAAGATAAATAGATCGACAGAACAGAATGCAGAAATAGACTCATACATATAAATTGATTTTCCACCAAGAACGTTTGATGGGGAAAAGATAATCTTTCAACAAATGGTACTGAGACAATAAAATATAGGTATACAACATATACAAAATTTAACTAAAGTTGTATCATAGACCAATTTTAGGAGCTAAATTTATAGAAAGTATAGGCAGAGGACATCCAAAGTCAAGTAGCTGCTACTGGAGCTGATCCTTCAAAATCCATCAAGAAAATGAGTAGAAAAGACAAGAGACTTCCAGCCAAGATGGAGGCATAGGTAGACATACTGTGCCTCCTCACATAATCAAAAGAAGGACAATAACAATTTAAAAATAAAAAACAACCAGAACTGACAGAAAACTGAACTGTGTGGAAGTCCGACAACTAAGGAGTTAAAGAAGACACATTAATCCGGACCGGTAGGATGGGCGGAGACAGGTGGCAGGGTGGAGAGGACGCGTGGCAAGGTAGCTGCTGGAGGACTGGGGCAGGCAAGGTGGCAGCTGTGGACCCAGTGAGGCGACAGATAGTGGAGCAGAGCACACAAGGCTGCAGTTGGCCGGCAAGGCAACAGTGGGTGGACCTGGCCATGTGGCCCATTGCAGACTGAGTGGTCCCCCAATCACATGCAGATAAACTGGGAGAAACAACTGGGGAGCGAGACAGACCACACAACCCAGGGTCCCAGCTCGAGGAAATAAAGCCTCAAACCACTGACTGAAAACACCTATGGGGGTTGACGCAGCCGGAGAAAGTCCCAGCCTCACAGGAGAATTTGTTGGAGATACCCACAGGGTCCTAGAATGTACACAAGCCCATCCACACAGGAATCAGCACCAGAAGGGATCAATTTGTTTGTGGGTAGCGGGAAAGTGACTGAAATCCAGCAGAGAGTGGAGCAAATGCCAGTGCTCCCTCTCGGACCCCTCCCCCACAGACAGCATCACAACAGAGCAACGTGGGTTGCCCCACCCCAGTGAACACCCAAGGCTCCACCCCTCAATACATAACAAGTGCATCGAGATAAAAAAATGGCCCAATGAAAGAATAGATCAAAGCTCTAGAAAAAATACAACTAAGTGATGAAGAGATAGGCAACCTATCAGATGCACAGTTTAAAACACTGGTGATCAGGATGCTCACAGAATTGGTTGAATTTGGTTGCAAATTAGATGAAAAAAATGAAGGCGACAGTAAGTGAAATAAAGGAAAATGTACAGGAAACCAACAGTGATGGGAAGGAAACCAGAACTCAAATCAACGGTGTGGATCAGAAGGAAGAAAGAAACATCCAATCAGAAAAAAATGAAGAAACAAGAATTCAAACAAATGAGGAGAGGCTTAGGAACATCCAGGACATCTTTAAATGTTCCAATATCCAAATTATAGGGGTACCAGAAGGAGAAGAGGAAGAGTAACAAGTAGAAAAGTTATTTGAACAAATAATAAAGGAGAACTTCCTCAATCTGGCAAAGGAAATAGACTTTCAGGAAGTCCAAGAAGCTGACAGTCCCAAAGAAGTTGGACCCAAGGGGGAACACACCAAGACACATCATAATTACATTAGCCAAGATTAAAAATAAGGAGAGAATCCTAGAAGCAGCAAGAGAAAAGGAGACAGTTACCTACAAAAGAGTTCCCATAAGACTGTCAGCTGATTTCTCAAAAGACACCTTACAGGCAAGAAGGGGCTGGAAAGAAGTATTCCAAGTCATGAAAGGCAAGGACCTACATCCAAGATTGCTCTATCCAGCAAAGCTTTCATTTAGAATGGTAGGACAGATAAAGTGCTTCCCAGAAAAGGTCAAGTTCAAGGAGTTCACCATCACCAAGCTTTTATTATATGAAATGTTAAAGGGACTTATCTAAGAAAAAGAAGATAAAAATATGAACAGTAAAATGACAACAAACTCAGTAATAACCACATCTAAAACAAAAACAAAAGCAAAATAAGCAAATAACTAGAACAGAAAGAGAAGCACAGAAATGGAGATCACATGAAGGGTTAGCAACAGGGGAGCAGGAGGGAAAGAGGGAGAAAAAGGTACAGAGAATAAGTAGCATAGATAGTAGGTAGAAAATAGACAGGGTTAGGGTAAGAACAGTATAGGAAATGTAGAAGCCAAAGAACTTACATGTACAACACATGGACATGAACTAAAGTGGGGGAATGTGGGTGGGAGGGGGTGTGCAGGGTGGAGGGGAATGAAGAGGGGAAATGGGACAACTGTAATAGCATAATTAATAAAATATATTTTAAGAATGAAAAAAGAAAATGAGTAAATAAGAGGGAATACATTTATATAGAGAATAAAAAAGAATATTACAAAACTCCAAGAAAAAAGCCAGATCAAACTTTTGGATTAACATTGTAGAATATGAAAGATCAGACTTCTGCTCCTGGAGAAAATGCATGGATGGTGGGAGCTTAGAATTGGATGTAATAAATTCACCAAAAAACAGAGACCATGTGGAAGATGAAACAAAGTGCATTTTAAAGACAATGACTGATGTGGCTAAGTGGTTATTTAAAAATTCCTGAAGAAAAAAAGAAACCAATCTCATAATAACTGAAAAGAGGAATATGAAGCACCTCCAAACTGGGCAAGTTTCACTGCAGTCAGATAAAGGCACAGTTAGAAAGGGAGGCGCCACAGCTTCGGTGGAAACGCCAA
Source organism: Carollia perspicillata (assembly GCA_004027735.1). Lineage (NCBI taxonomy): Eukaryota > Metazoa > Chordata > Mammalia > Chiroptera > Phyllostomidae > Carollia > Carollia perspicillata. The sequence goes on from PVKM010047963.1 coordinate 3,710, forward strand.
GTCCTCCTTAAACTATATGAGGAAAAAATAATTTTCACCAGATACCTGATTTAGAGAGAATGTGCCCTTCAAAGAAAGGCATGGGAGTTCTTCAAAACAAGACATGGCCCTGGCTGGTGTGGCTCAGTGGATTGAGTGCCAGCCTGTGAATCAAAGGGTCACCGCGTTTGACTCCTAGTCAGAGCACATGCCTGGGTTGTGGGCCAGGTCCCCAGTAGGGGGCATACAAGAGGCAACCACACATGATGTTTCTCTCCCTCTCTTCCTCCCTCCCCCTCTCTGAAACTAAATAAAATCTTTTTTTAAAAAAAGAAACCAGACATGAAGACCAGCAAGGAATACAAAGAATTAGATACGTACAAAATATAATAGAAGCCAAAATTCTTTCTGAAAAATATGAAAGAATTCCACGTTATTATCAAAGCCTATTTAGAGAACAGGTCATGGCAATAAGCTCAGAGATCTCCTGGCTGAGAGACATCTCCATAGCTTAAGAAAAAAAAAAAATCAAGGAACAAGTATAAAGGACGCATGGACAATAACAAGGGGGGGTTGGAAACAGGAGGGAGGTGGGGAGGGCTAGGGGGTGGGCTGGGATGGGTGTAAAAGGCAGAAAACTGTACTTGAACAATTAAAATAAAATTAAATTTTAAAAAATCATGTCTGAGACTAGAAAAAATGAGGAAGAATGTAAGGGTTTGAAAAATATCTTTACGTCCCTGATGTTGCCAATAAGACATTTGGCAGAGGCCAGAGAGGACTACCAGGGCATCCTTTGGATGTACAGATTCCCAAGGAAACAGCAGCATCTGGATCCAGAGTCCCTCCAAGGATCAGCACTCCAGGAAAAAATTCCTGCCAGAGGTCAGCTCCACCCTGACACAGCAGAGCTTCTGCAAGATCAAGAGTGTGTCCTGGTGAGGCAGCAGCTAGGACTGTCCTCGATTCAACAAATCATGAATTGTAACTCCATTGGCTCATGCTCTGGTCCTCCGCCCTGCCTTGTCAAACATCAGATGTTTTAGAGGTATAAAGGGCAGTTTCAAAGAAGACTCTCTGGTCTCCCCCCATTCTAGAAATTCAGGGGAAAAAATAGCTAAGAATTTTCAATGTAAGAAACATTCAACACCTGCAGAAAATCATAGGAGTATATTTGAAACAAACTGAAGACAATTGCTGGGAAGCAAGATCTCAAATACTCTTGAGAGTGACAGTTCTGCAGTTTCTTTTATGCCTTTGGATTTAAGGAGGTACTTGAGGGAGAGTCCACAAAGGTGGGAGAAAGGATGATGGGTAGTTAAAAAGATTACATGCTCTCTTAAGGGTGGTTGCACTAGAAGGAGGAACCTGACAGGGGGCTTAGGTATTAGGAGGAGGACTCTGAAAGGGGGCATTTTAAGGGTATGTTAACCTGGATGCACAGGAACAAGGGACGGGGCTTTCTTAAGGCAAAGATAAACCTTTTACTAAAGAAGTTATATGTCCAGTGGTCATTACCAAGGCTTTTAGAATGCAGTTTCTCATTTGCCACAGACATGACCACAAAACATTTTCCCACTAGGTTTTCTTTCTGCTACATTGCTAGCATTCAGTCTATTGGGAACAGTTTATTAACCCTTGCTTATTTTCATTGCCTAGATCAGCACTGTCCAATATAAATATAACACAGGTATGTGACTTTGTAATAGCCATTGGTAACCAGTGAGATTTTATAACAGCTGTCTTAGATTTCTGGAATCTTCCAGATGTCCTTTGTCTAGCTAAGCCTTCTCGGTTGCTAGTGACCAACTAGTTTGTCATCACATGATCATCTCTATTCCTGTTGTATAGGACCAACTGTCATGGCAACTGACTGGATTGAGCAAAAAAGGGATTATAAGACTCAAACTCATGAGGAACCAAGGACTCAGAACATGTGAAATTCCTTAAATAAAATTTTATTAACTTTAAAAAAAATTATATGCCTGGCACGTGGCTACCCACCCTGACCTGCCCAGTGAGGGATTTATGATCAGATCACCCTGTGAGGTTACTTCCCAAAGAATCCCCTTTTGGTCCACAGAACATTCTCCACAGAGGGCCTTACCTGGCTCTGAACTTCACCCCCATCTTCCAACAACCACAAGATAAGTTTTCACACTAAAGGCTGTCAACACAGCTTAAAGACAGAAGTGAGTCACCTCCGAGTTGACCCCATCTTTCATTGAGCCTACAACTACAGAATCAGAATCACAGCAAGATGCTCCTTTTCTCTCTACTAACATCACTTTTCTATTTTATTTTCATTGCCAATAAGTGATTATGTAATATTTAAAATGAAAGCACATGGGATTATGCTTCCTATATAATGTTCTATACCCGTAGGTTATTTTCATGCATGAAATTAACTGCTTCCATTTTATTCTATTTGCAGAGTAATTACAGGTTTTTGTTGGTTTTTAACAAGGGTCTAACAAATTTAGGAAACCAGCAGATATTTTATTTTAACTTTCTTTAAAAATAATTTTGATTTTTTCCCATTGATTTTATTGCCATTATATAAAGTGATTACACATATCTCAAAAGAAGACAAATGGATTACAATATCTAGGATTGTGGATTATTTTATTCCTGCCTTGAATGTGAATCAGATTTAACTATGAAGCCACAGCTGCCTCACCCTCCTAAACTCCTTGAGACAACCTAACATTGATTCTGAAAGGTGCCCCAGAGTGGTGGGTAGGAGGGAACTGGAGAGGCTGACCGGAGTCACAGGTCAAATTCAGCCACTCTTCACCCAGGGCCTGCTCCAGACAAAATTCCTAGAACAAACAATCTTCCAAAACTGAGCGAAAAAGAAAGAGAAAATCTGGACAGACTAATGAAATCAAAGCAGTATAGCAGTAATACAAAAAACTCCCAACAAACAAAAGTCCTGGACCAATGGCTTCACAGGAAAATTATATAGCCCCTCTGTCTAAAAGTAAATAAATAAAATATTTTAAAAATAATAAGTTCTAAAAAAAAACACACACACACAGAGTAAAACAGAGAAAATTGGGATCTGAATGATCCTTAAAAAAAGACCAAGGCCCTGGCTGGTGTAGCTCAGTGGATTGAGCATGGGCCTGTGAACCAAACAACCGCAGTTTGATTCACTGTCAGGGCACATGCCTGGATTGCGGACCAGTTCCCAGTGGGGGACGCACTAGAGGCAACCATGCATTGATGTTTCTCTCCCTCTCTCTTTCCCTTCCCCTCTAAAGATAAATAAATAAAATCTTTTTTTAAATTAAAAAAAAGAAAGACCAAGCCTAAGAACAGTGCCAGCAGCAGCCTCCCAGTCAAGGTAATAACCCACAGATTCAAATGCATTTCTTCAGTGGGTCCTGTTGAGAGTAAAAATGATTCCTCATGTTGTGTCCAAATTCTCCACTAAAAGCCCTTATCTTAGGACCTAGGTACAGCTTATTCCAGGCACCCTAGTGTTGGACATATAAATGTGGTCCCACAGTTGGCTGGGACAGGCAAGTTCTTAGCAAGCAAAGCTCTGCTGCTGCTCTAAACATGGTGTCAGCCCAGGGGGATTCAGAGGGAGTAAGTATGATCAGCTTTATCTTCTCGAATTTGAGTTTCCAGTTCAAATGTGAAAACCAGCCTAGAAACTGCCTTTTGTTTCTGTGTTATTCTTTAGAATACTTACCAAAAGAAGCCAGATAAAACCAGACATCCATCACAAGGTCTCAATCAAACATCCCACTTCGAGCCATAGACAGGAACCAATTCCCTGATACTGCAACCAGGAAAGTACTGGCTAAACAAACAGGCATTCCGGAATCAAGAATTCAAGTAAGTTCTGTCTGTGGCACTAAATATCTATGATATTGCCCTCTCAAAGTTTGCTGGAAAAGAGTTGATCTAACTTGAATTATCAGTCATCAAGGGGCAAAGGCATAGGATGGTAAAGACAAAAGGAAGAATTTTCACATCAAATTGTCAGTGGTATGTCCATTTAAAATCACCAGCAGCAAAAATGTGGGAAAATGTGAAAGTTGATACCTATTTTTAAAACACTGTCAGGTTTTTTACACCACAGCACTGTTGTCATGTTAGGTCAGAGAATTCTTACTGTATTGGGCAGTCCTGTGCCTACTAGAATATTTTTCAGCATTTCTGGCCTCTACCAACTAGATACCCTGCCCACTTACCCTCCCACCATTTGTGACATCCCAAAAAAATCTATAAACATGTCAAATGTCTTCAGTTGAGAAACAAAATCACCCCCATTGAGCTCCTTCTACCTAAATTACAGGGATAGTGGTTTAATTAATATATGTTAAATGCTCATACTAGGAAGCACTTTCATAGGTTTATCAGCATAAAAACCCTCAAAGACTTACTAACCATTGTTCAGATTTATACAGGTATATATAAAATTCTTATATTCTATTCTTATGCACAGATCATCAAAGAAGAGGAAAATGTTACCCTAATCAAGAGAACTTGTTTGTTAACCCATTATTGTAATTAAAAGGAGTATTATTGAATATGCACTTTTTTAGCTAGTTTCAACTAATCTATTGCTGAGTGTGTTATGACCTCAATTGGTTTGTATGTTTATATATATATATAACCATCCTGATATTAAGCTGATATTAAGGCCTATATTAATACTCCCTTTGCCTTACCCACTATAAGAAGCAGCCAGAATTGCTTGTCTTATGATGTCCATGTCTCCCCCTTTTCCTCGCATACATGTGGTTTTAGAACCAAAGATCTCTATACCCACAGTACAGCAGAAGCAAGCCTGTGAATTCCTTGATAGATGGCCCAAACGGGACACCAGATCTGACAATTCAGCAGCACCAAATCAACCTGTCCACTCTCCCAGGCTGGTCTCATCATCTTCCTTCCTCCTATACCACATGTCCTTTGTCCCTTGTGTCAGCCAAGGACCAAGTGTCATGATAGTGCAGCCCATGCAGGCTGTGCAGGGAAGAGAGAACTCTCCCTTTACTCCGACACTTGCAAACTACTTGCCAATATCACTGTGTCCAAGAGGGGGCCTCCTCGATATTCACACTACTTTCTGGCCCCAAAGCCAAGACAAATGCCAGATCACAAAGAACAGACCATCAAAGAAGCACTACAGCTGAAACACTGTTCTCAGCATCATCCTGAACACAAAAAACATCCGTCACAGGATCTGGATCAGATGGACATACCTTACATTATGCAATGGTGGGATCAGTGCTGCCAGGTTCTGATTGCAGAATGAAACCCTCAAAAAGAGATACACTGAGTCACACACCACACAAGGTCAGCTGGAGAACCATCTCATCCCCTTGGCCAATTACACCAACAGTATGTAGAAACCTCAGCCGTTATCTTTTTTACTTTAATTAGTGTTCAATTACAGTTGTCCCCGTTTTTCCACCATTACTCTTCCCTGCCCTACCCACCCACTCCCACATTCAATCCTCCTGCCACCACTGTCTTTGTCCATGGTTCCTATATACATGTTCCTGGACTAGACCCTTCCCTTTTTTTCCCCATTATCCCTCTCCTCCCTCCCCTCTGGTCACTGTCAGTTAGAAACCTCAAACCTTTAGGCCAACTCCTACAGTCTCTAAAATTTTCAGGAAAAAGTACAACCTTTTCTGAGTCCTAATCACAAGAAAAGGACACTCCAGGATCCCAGATGTGCCTCACTGAAGATTTTTGGCTCTGTTCCGTATGATGCAAAGCTCACTTTCAGAAGGAAGATGACATTATTCTCACAGAACTGGGTCCAGACCGCTTTTCTTTGGAGGCAGGATCAGTGCAATTTAAAGGATGATAAATAATGAAGTCATCCTCTTCAGGATAAGACTAATGCAGGGGGGAGGAGAGACCACTTGGAAACCCAAATAAAGGTTTTACCCTGTGTTATGGGCAGTGGTTATTTTCTGTACTCACTTCATTGAAAAAATTATTTTCAAGCACCATACTGACTCTGTAAGCACCACAGGCATTAGGCAGTGGACACGTCTGCTGAATCCTATTGAACAAAAGCATTTTACTGACAAATATGACCTCTTCTCTGTAATCACCAAGTCCTCCAGCACCTGGAAAATCTACAAACTATAACCGAAGTCAAGTGAGAACAGGTCTACAAGGGATATATTGGCACTTCCTTCCCTTCTGGCAAGATGGGAAGGCAAACTTAAAATTAGTTTGTCATGTAGAAAATGAAGAATTTCCTGTATTTCCTAATGTTGTAAGTTCATAAAATTGAGCTTTTTCCTGAAGCTCTGAGAGTTTGATTGGGAACTAAAAACTACCTCAGTATCCATGAAAAAGGAATGATTACGTGATAGGATAAGTCCATAATACTGAGTATTTTTCGTGCATATTTTTCCTTTCACTAATATGCCAAATTACAAGGAAATATATACAAACATCACATACTCATTGATGTAGTCTAATGCTCATATTTGAGATTTTTAGGTTTTCCGTATGTCTATACACATATCCATAAAGTTTACTTTATTATAAACAGATTAATCTAAAAACTGGGAAACATTCTACTTTTTTATTATATTTATTGACTATGATATTACAGTTATCCCAATTTTTTCCCTTTTGCCTCCCTCCACCCAGCATCCCCTACTCCCTCAGGCAATCCCTACACCTTTGTTCATGTCCATGGGTCATGTATATAAGTTCTTTGACTACTCCATTTCCTATGCTGTATTTTATATCACCATGGCTGTTCTGTAACTACTTATTTGTACTTCTTAGTACCCTCATCTCTTCACTCATTCCCCTATCCCCCATCTGGTAATCATTGAAATGTTCTATGTATCCATGATTCTGTCTCTGTTCTTGTTTGCTTAGTTTGTTTTTCAGATTCAGTTGTTGATAGATATGTATTTATTGACATTTTAATGTTCATAGTTTTGATCTTCCTCTTTTTCTTAAATTAAGTCCCTTTAATATTTCATATAATAATGGTTGTGATGATAAACTTCCTTAGGTTTTTTTGTCTGGGAAGCTCTTTATCTGCCCTTCAATTCTAAATAATATATTTTCTGCATAGAGCAATCTTGGCTGTAGGTCTTCACTTTTCATGACTTTGAATATTTTTTGCCAATCCCTTCTGGCCTGCAAAGTTTGAGAAATCAGCTGACAGTCTTATGGGAACTCCCCTGTATGTAACTAACTTTTTTGCTCTTGCTAATTTTAAGATTCTTTCTTTATCTTTAACCTTTGGCATTTTAATTATATCTTGGAGTGGGCCTCTTTGTATCCATCTTGTTTGGGACTCTGTGCTTCCTAGACTTGCATGTCTATTTCCTTCACCAAACTAAGAAAGTTTCCTTTCATTATTTTTTTCAAATAGATTTCCAGACTTCCGGCCAAGATGGAGGCATAGGTGGAAACACTGTACCTCCTCTCACAACCAAGATTAAGGACAACAAATATTTATAAACAATAACACAACCAGAACACAGAAAATTGAAATACGGAAGTCGACAACCATTCAACCTGACCGGTAAGAGGGGCAGAGTCCGCAGCCGGCGGAGAGGGAAAGCGGCAGGAAAACGTGGTGGCTGCCAGGCTCGGGAGCG
>PVKM010047964.1:0-11315 GCA_004027735.1 Carollia perspicillata
GTCCGTGGGGTCGGGGGTGGTGCCCGGACCCGGGCGCACGGGGCTCACCGTGCTCGCTCTGGTTGTCGTGGGCGCGTAGCCAGTTCAGGTTCGCCCGGGAGGGCTGTTGGGTGCGCTTGATTTCCCGCGTCTGCTCCTCCCAAAACTGTGGACCGTCTTGCATCTCCCACGGCGGCTGCTTCGTTGTGTCGCTGTCGAACCGTAAGATCCCCGTGTCGTCCGCGTAGCCGGACGACGATGTACCGGTTCTTCCCGCGGCCCGGTCCGGACGCGGCGGTGTGGAAGTATCTCAGGCTGTGGGGGCCTCGGGCCGGGGAGGACGCGCGTCCTGGGTCCAGGGTGGGGCGAGTAGGAGCAGGGGGCCAGGGGACGGAAAAGAGGGCGCTGGTTGAGAGGAGGGCCCGAGTCAGGAATGGGGGTTCTGGGGTCTGGGGTGGGAAGTGTGGAGACGCGCCGCACCGGAGTCCTGCGCCCCCGCCGGGTCCCCTGGCTCCTGCCCCGCAGAGCCCGTGCCCTCCCGACCCCGCACTCACCGGCCCAGGTCTCGGTCAGGGCCAGGGCTCCCGAGAGCAGCAGGAGCAGGTGCCCGGAGTCCATGGCTCGCACGTTAACCGTCTGCGGAGAATGAGTTCGGTTTCGGTGACTGTTTTAGAGCAGCAGCCACGGACGCTGAAGTTGGACTTTGTCCTCAGCCCTCCTCCTGCACCGAGAGCTCTGACCCGTCGTCTCCCCGAGTCTTGGCCCACCCACCGGCTGTTCATGCGTCTGTGCTCAACTATTTTGGTTTCAGAATATCCACGCGGTCTCACAAAATAGGGATTGCCATCCAAATGATTTTGTTTGTGTGGGTTCCAGCTGTCAGTATTTACCGTACAAAGAATGAAAGTTCGAACATTATTAACTCATTCAGAAGAGTATTAATAGTTATCACATGTTAACAGAAATAATGTTTTTATAAAAAAAACCCAAAACACTTCCAAATAATGCAGGAGTGGATCTGCTCACATTTTACATTTTTGCAAATCTCTGCTCTTGTCTGTACGACTAGAAGTCCGCTGGTTTTTCACATTTGCTGCTGCGTTTAGCCTGTTATTTGGTTGCAGCATATGTAGAAATATACAGCCTCACACAGATATGGAGGGGGAGCATTTTAATAACCTGTTTAGAAACGTGTGGGTGTTCAGCTTTGATGGTTCACTAAAGCCACACAAGTGGTGGTTCCTGAAAAGGTCATTGCAAAGTGGAACCTGAAACAAATCCATTGAGGGTTTCCTACTCTGTTACATTACTTCAGTGGCTCTTGTCCTGATGCAGGATTATTTGAAAGTGATGCATCGTTTCACTAAGTGAGAGAGATCTCCCAGTGCTGGTGCATTTAATGACACATCCTCAAAAATCACACTTGTTAACGTGACCGCAGACCCCACTGGAAACGGCCGTCAGCTCTGGGAAGCTGTCTGGCTGCCGTGGGGAGACACACGTTTGCCAGAATCCTGGTTTCCTCTGAGAGCTTCCATTCCATCCAGACAGCAAGAGCTGTCTTCCCACTGGCTCACCTTTACACCCTCCTCACTTCCTAAAATTTCTCTCCCCCTGAGGTGGGGTCCCTGTCTCCCCAAACTCTGCTGAAAACATTGCCCCTGGGTTCTTCTAGAAGAAAACTCACCCCCTGGAAATGAGATTTCAGAGAGCGCATCCTCAGTCTGGGAGGGAGGTGGAGGGACAGGTGTTTCCTGTTTGGAGCTGGGAACAGTTTTTGCCTGAAGGCATCAAACCCACAGAAACCTCATATGGTTAGTCATACACCAGCTTTATATGAATTCATGTCCTAATCAGAAATCTGGTGTCATCCATCTCAGCGATGATATTGGCCCCTTCATTTTTCAGGGGTCTAGTGCTGTGACTGGAGGCCCAGACGACATGAAGAGCAGTTCTGTCCAATAGAACCTTCTGGACCAAGGGATTGTTCTGTGTCTGCACGTCCAACACGGCAGCCACAGTGCAGGGGGCTGTTGAGCACTTGAAGTGCAACCTGTGTGTGGAGCAGTTGAACTTTTACTTAATTTAATTTAAAAGCCATGAAGTGTCTTGTAGCTGCCCTGTGAGGCAGTGCCTGTCTAGAATGTTATTAGTGTTCAGTCTCTGCCCCCCAAAGACACTGTGTGGTTCATAGACGGATGTGCATCAAAAATTGTTGTCACATGGAAGTCACGGGTCTTCCTTTGTCTGTGAGAGTTTAGGTGCATCCTCGGAACAGAGCATGCCTAAGAACGATTACTTACTATGCAGTTAGCAACTAGAGTGTGCAGACATGAACCAAAATGTGATGGGATGCCTTCAGGCTGTAAATGGTCCAAACACTCCTCACTGGACCTCGTCCTTGCGCACATCACTTTGGGACGCGTGGTGTCATTTTTGGGAACCTGGTGAGCATACGCAGGCGCGTACGTCTTTACTTCAAAAGAAAATGTTCATTGAACACAACGTACACCAAACACCTGTGGGGGCCATCCGTACTTATAAAACTGTAAACCAGAAGTTGTAAACTCTAGAGTTCCAACTTGGAATTTCTCACCTATTTGCCTTCCCCGTATTTTCCCCCAAACTCAGACAAGTCTGTTTCCCTTCACCTTTGGATCCTTCTCCCTTAGATGAAAATATATATGAGATTTTTACAACTGTGGAATGGAAAATTCTCTAAGCAAGACCCAACCACTAGGTGCAGTGAATAGTGAACCAAGACGGGGAGGAGGAGGGAGACATATCTCACCCACTAACTCGGCATCCTGAGCCGGGTCTGATAATATTGCCAGGTGTTCCAACATCACAGGAGACACCATGTTAGCTCTGGAGGAGGGAGCCCTTGAACTTCTCTGCATCGTTTCCACTATCTGGGAAAGAAAGCCTTTGGAACTATATATTCATCTCAAGGCCTGGAAGGAGGGAGGGGGGTCCACAGTGCCCAAAGTAGCAGCCCATAAAACAACTTTGGATAATTGCCTTCCTCTGGTCATCATCTATTTTATGAGAGTCCCTAGTACTTACAGAAAGAGCCCATAAATAACTTTGGGTAACTGCCTGAACTTGAAATAACTTTGGGTAACTGCCTCCTGTCATGTATCTGTTTTACAACAAGATGAACAAATGGAGTCTGGAGCCAGGTAAGGATTTGGACTAACAGTTGTGGCTGGTGTGGCTCAGTGGATTGAGAGCCGGCCTGTGAACCAAAGGGTCGCTGGTTCGATTCCCAGTCACTGCACTCGCCCGGATTGCAGGCCAGGTCCCCATTTGGGGACACATGAGAGGCAACCACACATTGGCTTTTCCCTCCCTCTTTCTCCTTCCCTTCCCCTCTCTCTAAAAATAAATAAATGAAATCTTTAAAAAGAAAGAAAAAAAGGAAGGAAGGAAGAGAAAGAAAGAAAGAAGAAACAACACCAAGGACAGAGCCCATTTGAGGACTGGCAAATAGGCTTTACCCACATGCCAAGGGTCCAAGGCTGGAAATATTTTCTAGTCTTCGATGACACTTTTCAGGAAGGGTAGAAACCAATTTTACTAGAAGGAATCCTCAAAGGCAGTGAAAGCCTTACTGAAGGAAATAATCTCTTGCTTTGGTCTCCGTGGCAGCATCCAGAGTGATAATGGACTGCGTTCGTTTCAGAAATTACACAAAAGTTAGTAAATGTTTAGGAATCAAGTGGAGACTTTACACGGCATGGAGAGCTGAGGCTTCTGGGAAAATAGAAGAGGTGAATCACACCTTGAAGAAAAATGTAGCCAAGCTGCGTCAACAAACTCATCTCCATTGGGACCAAGCTTTGCCTGTTGCCCTGCTCTGGGTAGCGGTGGCTCCTCCAAGTGGGATTCTGCTGAGTCTTTATAACAGTGTTTACAGGTGACCATTTCAGGCTATGATTGGGGTGGGAGAGATGACTATCGATCAAGAAGTGAAGGTAAAGAAATAAGGACAACATTTCAGTCAGAAGTTAGCTGCAACTGATGACCTCACGTGTATTAGGGACCCCTGCCCACAGGTTCCCCGCGTTCCTCTGAGTCCGGAGGTAAGGTGCTACTTAGACCTTGGACGACAGGGTCACCAGAGAGCTTCCTACAGGACAAGTGGGCTGGAGCTCGGGATGTACTCCTCACCAGCCCCACCTCAGTGATGTCGGCAGGACTCTTGACACCAGAGTAAGGAGAGCACCAGATTAACGATGGACACTGAACCGCAGGAAGACCGAAAAGTCATCTTTCGAAAGTCACGCCTTATATTCTTTTCATTCCTTTTTGTTTAACCCCATGTTATGGAAAACAGTCCTTTCAAACCAGATTAAAATATTTGGGTATACTTAGCAAAATAAAGTTCTAAATATCTCCGACTTTTGTCTTGCAGGAGGAACCTCTATTACGTCTCCACTTTATTAAGGTTCACCAACGTAGTATTTATATATCTAAACATTTACTGTAAGTTTTCAGTGATGTTTACATTCTGAATTATCTTTCCATAATTAAGTTAATTTAGGCACATTGGTTTGTATTTTATAGAAAGTACTTAGCTTTAGGTCACACATAGGAATGAATATAATTTGCAAATGTTACAAAGATGATTCCAAATTTCAGCTAACCTCTTTTCCAAATTGCAAGCACTTGTTTAATCTGTAATAAAAATCCAGAACAAAAACAAATGCTTCAATATACCCCGTGTGAGATTCTGGTGACTGAGAAATCCCCAAAGGAGCAGTAAGCCCTGATTACTGGAAAGCTCAGAACACTGGCAAGGCCTAATTGCAAAGTATTTAACAGAAGGCCACAGATTTTGTTTTCCTAAGAGGTGCTAGGAACTGTAGGTGTCATTCAGTAACACACTGAAATGGCATTGCCTAGTGTGAGTGTTACACAGAGACTCAAGGCTACTGCTTCTCGATCCATCACTTTGGAAAAGCTTCCACTGTCGTTGCTGGTGGGCCCTGCCCACCAGCTGCACACCCAGTGACCAAACTGACCTGGCCTCCTTCCTCCTGTAGTCTGTTGGCGGCCGCCGTGACCAATCGGCAGCCCGTGGCTCCAAAAGGGAGTGTGATGGACAGCGACCCACCCCAGTGGTTGAACTTCTCCGAGGGAGGAGTTCCAACCTTGGTTTTCCTACTCATGTAATTTTGTGCAAACCAATCAGAATCCATGGCTTTGAAATGAGCCAAAATCTGACCTAAGAAAGCTTTGTGAAATTCGAAAGCATCGATATCATTCACTGATAATCCTGCCTTCTCTAGAACTTTTGGAGTAGCATATATTAGTACAAGTAAAAGTTGATCCTTTGCATCTTGAGACACAGTACACCAAATCCCTCACATATGCCTTTGGCTTATAACCCATGGCCAGAACTTTTTCCTCTGTCATGATCAGCATTGCAGAGGCTCCACTGGTCAGGAAGGAAGGATTTGCAGCTGTCACGGTACCATTGGGCTTGATGAATGCAGGTTTTAGTTTGCCCATCTGCTCGAGGGAGGAGGGATGAATGCCATTATCTTTGGTAACTGCATCCTTTCCTGGTACTTTGAAGGGCACAATGTCAGAAAGGAATCCTTCATCCTGCGCCTTCTTGGCCAGGCTATTGAGCGCAGTGCACACTCGTCCTATTCCAGCCAAGAAACAGCAAAGGCAGCAGGCAGTAGGTCCACAGAGTGGCTCATGGTCTCATTGGTGGAGACCTCTGCCACCGCGGGGAGCTCAGGTGCAAGGAAGTTCAATCTGAATGTAGAGATTAGAGATAGTCGCTAACCCAGAGTCTTGGCCTGATTGAGATCAAGCATCATTTTCCTTGAATGACGAATAGGGATGTCGGGCATTAACTCTCCACCACCTGCCAGGACCACATCAGACTGGCCAGAAGCAATCAAGCCAACACCTGTGCTCATGGCTTGACTGGCAGAGGTGCAGCCCGCGGAGAAGCCCGCACTGAGGGCAGCCTCTCTAGCTGCATTGCTTGTTTTCACTTCCTCTATAATGGTGCCAAAGGGGATGTAATCAACAACTTCCTTTGGGACCTCGGTGCGTGGCAATAAACCCCAAAGTGCTGCTCTAGCCAAATCATGTGGCATCAAGTCTTTATATGAAGTGCCTGACAGCAAAAATGGAATGAACACACCATCAACCACCATGATATTTTCTCAGATTGGGTTTTGCCCAGGTTTTCTTTGATGTAGTCTGGGCAGCTGGTGCTGCTCATAGCTGAGGGGAACAGCTCAGAGGTCTTATAGAAAATCTGAAGGCCCACTGTGATGTACTGGGAAGACTTTTAAAAGTGGAAGTCAAGGTGGAAGTCATTATGAAATCTGCATCCCCATCCACTCAGCCTTCCCCTGCTGGCAAGGTTCGGACCCCCGAGGTGCATTTTTAATATGAGAATGTGTCGGAATGAGCGCATAGTGGGGTTTGGGGAATATTCTTGGTCTGTAGTACTGTTGTACTTTTATCTTGAGTCTGTCTGTCTCCAATGGCACTTATCTTCTATTTGTTCTCCTGACTTCATCCGTCCTTGGGTTTGTCTGGCATAAATGGCATTAATTGGGTATCTGTTGTTTGGTTTCCCCAATCAGGGTGAATTAAGTTGTGTATTCTCTGGTTAGGGGGCAGAGGTACAAACCATTTGTTCTCAAGTGTCCTTGGTTAGGGGAGATGAGGTTTTGTGATTCGTCAGCTGGCTGTAAGTTCAAATTGTTTGGCCTTGCTTAATTTTCTTGTCTTAGTTTCCCCATTCCTCTTGCCTAGGACTTTTTTAAAGCTTCTTACTATCCTGCTTCACTATGGTTCTGCACTCCATGCAAGTGAACTATCGCAATGTTCCAGAAAGTTCTGTGATAGGAGGCTGCTGGGCTTGGAGCTCAGAAGGACATCAAAGGGCTGCATACCTTAGCTAATCAGATTGCAGTCAAGTTCATCATCCAGATGGATTTCAAGGCCTCCAATGTACAATGGTACCTAGGTACTTGTTGGCCACAGAACTTGTCAAACCTGGTACTGAATAGAGTAATTACAACTGACGGGTTCCCGGGAGGGATTTACAGGAAACCCCTACTGATGCTGCTCCTTTAACTTGGTTACAGGGGGATCTTATCTGAAGGATGAACAGGGACATTATGAGTTGGATATGCAGCTGGGTACACTTTCACTGGATCCCTTGGCAGCTGTGGTCACCAGACAGGCCTAAGCCTGAGTGGTTCTGCCTCAGCACAGCCTGTGGTGTGTGGTGTGTGGTGTGTGGTGTGTGGGTGCTTGACTTCTTCTGGATAAGATTTCACAGCCTGAGTCAGGGGATTTTGAAAGTATGTTTATTAAAACTGGGGGCAGTGACGCTAAGGAGGGACTTAGGGTAGGAGAAGTAACAGGAGAGAGCCTGGACAGGCCTGCTCTGGTTCCCGGGAATGTTACAGGAAAGGAGTGAGTTCAAGGCCAGGTTTCAATCAGCTCACTGGGAAGTAAGACTCCCAGAGACAGAAGTGAGCACAGGCAGGGCAGCTGTCAGGTCACTGGAGTCTCAGGGGAAAAGGGGACCTTAAAGTCAGGATGGGGGACAAGCCCAAGATCAGCTGCCTCTGCCCCTGCTCCCCTGGCTGAAAATCTCAAGGGCACCTTAGAGCTCAGAAGGACAGAAGGAAGTTCATGTCTGACATGGGTTGTGGGTGCACCCTAGAGCAAGTCTGGAGGGTTTTTATGTCTCGTCTCTGGGTGAGAATCTAGGGGAGGGTTTTAGTAGAACATTGATCAGCTTTCCAGGGATGTTTCTAATATGTTGATGCATCTAAATGGGCACATGGGGACTTGGGGATTATCCTGTGGTCAGCTCCACCGTTTTAATTTTTTCTTAGGTGTGTGTGGCTCTAATGTTTTTTTTTTTCTTTTGTTAGTTCATCCCCTGACTTCTTCTGTCCTTGGGTTCATCTGGTACAAATGGCATTAATTGGGTGTCTGTTGTTTGTTTTCCCTGATCAGGGTGAATTAGGTTGTGTATTTTCTGCTTAGGGAGCAGAGGTACAAAGCATTTCTTCTCAGTGTCCTTGGTGAGGGGAGATAAGGTCTTGTGATTCACCGGCGCGCTGTAAGTTTTTCAGACCATTACGTTTTGCTTATTTTTTTTGCCTCAGTTTCCCCATTCTTCTTGCCTAGGACTTTTCCTAGCTTACTATCCTGCCTTGCTATGGCTCTGCATGCTGTGCAAGTGAACTGTTGCAATGTTCCAGAATATTCTGTGATAGCAGGGTGCTCAGCTCAGAGCTCAGAAGGACATCGAGGGGCTGTGTACCTTAGCCATCCAGAGCACAGTCAAGTTCATCACCCAGCATGGGTTTCAAGGCCTCCACTGTCTCAGGATTAGTTAGAATCTGGAGACAGAGTGGACTGGAGCCAGACTAGGACCCTGGCTCTGTGACTCTGGCCCTGTCGTGGGGGAGATGGGCCATTAGCAGAAATGACACAGAGAAATGTGATCACGACCAAAGGCTGTGAGGGAAAGTTCCTGATATCACACAAGCAGATCATCAGGAGACCTATGGTCCCCTGCCACTGGTCTCCATCTAATCTGAAAATAAGGTAAAAAGGCCTCTGAAAGAGAACAGTTATACATAATCATAGAATAGGAAAGACCTCTTGGAAATTAAAAATATCATCATAGAAATGAAGAATCAGTAGGTGACCTG
Organism: Carollia perspicillata; assembly: GCA_004027735.1. NCBI lineage: Eukaryota > Metazoa > Chordata > Mammalia > Chiroptera > Phyllostomidae > Carollia > Carollia perspicillata. The sequence continues at coordinate 8,697 of PVKM010047964.1, forward strand.
AAAGATTCAAATTGTACTCCTACTGAGTCGTACAAATGGAAAAGTGTGTGAGCTGGAGAAAAGACCTATTAGTCTGCTAATCATGATATTCCAAAAACTTAATCATGACAGTTTTAAAATAGTATGAAAAAATAAAAATGAATTTACAATGAGGAGGAAATGATTTTAAAGTTTCCTAAGAATAGTTCTCAAAGTTTGTAGGTAAAAATTTACATCCCGAATGGCTTAATCAGATTCTCACCACAGCAGATAAAAACAGTCCCTCACCTGGACACATCGTGGTGTGAGTTCAGAAAGAGGGTGGGAGAGACCGTGAAAACTTGAAGAGGCAGCAAATATTGGCCTGGAGACCAGAAGATGTTGTTGCAATGCCTTCTGATTTCTGAAGAAAAGATATTGCCAACACAGAGTTCTATATCCAGTCAAGATGTGAATAAGGGCTAGGATAGACTACAGTTTCTGAGTGCATTTAGAGTTTTCATAGTTAATTTTTCACATCCTCTCTTTGGAAAATACTACCAGGAAAAGTGGGAAAATGAGGAAGTAAACCAAAAAAGAGGAACACGTGGGATCCAGGTGACAGGGGAGCCAGAACAAGAGAGGCCCGGGCTGCCCGAGACAAGGTGAAGGACATCCAGGGTGTCTGCCCAGCTCCAGGTGTGCAGCGACCCTGTCCATCTGAGGCAGGACCGAGGGCTGTGAACAGGTGTGTGCAGAGAGGAAAGTGGTTGGAAATCTGATGTGTTCAAATACACGCTCATTGAAGATTTAGACTCTGGGGACAGCAGTGGAATGAATATGTGAAACCTGACAGAACGATGCCGTGGCTGACATTGGACCAGATGCAGTGACCACCACCCCGTACCCTAGTGCTAACCAATCAGTGGAGACCTCGACCCTAAGTCCCTCAGCCCCCTGTGCAACTCGTCCCCTAGAAGTCATAGGGGAGCCAGGTCTCAGAGTTACAACTCACCTGTGACTCTGGGTTTGGTGTCGCTTCCCTAAATAAACATTTATTTTCTTTTTATTTCCTTTTCTTTTTTTTTTCCATACTCACTTGAGGTTGTTATTGTTTTATTGCTTACAGAGAGGGAGGAAGAAAAAGAGAAAAACTTTTATGTAAGAGAGAAACGTCCACTGATTTCCCTCCACAGGCAGGTGGACCCGCCAAGAAACTAGTATTTTGTTTAAAATAAATCAACCCACAAACCCGAGTGTGAACCAAACCCCGTGTCCAAATTTCAGTGATAAACTAAAAACCCAAGTGACACATGTATACATAGCAGCGTTCAAGCTCTTCAATAGGAGTTCATTCATCAATCACCAAGTTCACAGAGGGCCAACCCTGTCAAAAGGTCTGCACACAGAGAAGCAGCAGCGCCCTGGAACTACTTAGTTTTCTCTGTAACGTGACAGCACATTGTAGAAATGTGTAAGATAAGGACACAAAATAAGGGCTAAACAATTCTTCATTTCCCACGGCTTTTATCTTCTTCTAGGAAATAAAATCTTCACCTACCAGATACAAAATGTGGGTTTTTCTGTTGGTGAGCGAAATGGATTACATGTACACTCTTATTTTTGGCTTGGATTTTAGAGAGAAGAAAGGGGGCAGGAGATAGATAGATAGATAGATAGATAGATAGATAGATAGATAGATAGATAGATAGGTCAGTTTGTTGTTCTACTTGTTCATACATTCATTGGTTAACTTTTGTACCTGCTCTGACCCAGGATAGGACTCGCAACCTTGGACAGCAGAACAATGCTCCAACCAAGCTACCACCCAGGGCTGGGGGTTGTACACTCAGCGCATGGACTGACAGTCACACACAGGCAGACCCCAGCACGGCCCCAGGTGCATTCAGTCCACCGTATTTCCAAACACGAAGCACACTGTTGAACTACTGCAGAAGGTACTGATTTAATTCATAATTGGTTCTTTTTTAAAGTTATGTGTTGGTTATTTTTACAACATTCACACTGTTCTGGCAGACTTGGAAAATAACGGGACTTCATCTCACTCCAAATTCTTTTGCCTCCCCTGCTGCCTCGGGTTAAGACAGGTCAGAGAGGTGTCCCCATTCACTGAGAGACAGAAACGTGAGTGACACTCTCACACAGTAACCACTGGGCAGGGTGACAATGTCCCATCCTGGCAGAAACTCCTGAGAGGCCGGCGCCTCCTGCAGGGGATTTGAAACAGGACAAGTGTGTGTGGGGGTCACTGAAGGGCAGACACTTCTCTGTCCTTCTGTCTGTAGCTGCGTGTGTCTCTCATTGGGTCTTATTTCACCATCTGGGATTTTTAAGTCAAACCCGAACTTCACACATTAATGCACACTCCTAGCCCCACACTCAACCCTAAACCCAGGAGGTCTTAGAAAAGGGGAGTTTTGTATGGGGTGGAGGATCTCCGTGGCTCCTGCCATAAAAGGCTGGGCCCAGGTTGGCAAGGGACAAACCCTTTTCTCTCACTGACTGGGACTCCAGGGCACAGGGACCTGCAGGGACCCTCCTGAGTCTGGCCCCACTTGAAGCACCCCCAACACTTCCCCATCTCCCCCCACCCAGCCCAGGCAGGAGGGGCAGCTCAGGACCAGGCAGGCTCAGCAAGTC
>PVKM010047965.1:0-11318 GCA_004027735.1 Carollia perspicillata
AACACCCATTTGTGATTAAAACACTCAATGAAATAGGAATAGAAGGAAACTACCTCCATGTAATAAAGGCCATGCATGACACACCCTCAGCCAACATCATACTCAATGGCGAAAAACCGAAAGCGTTTCCTCTAAGATCAGGAGCAAGACAAGACGCCCACTCTCACCACTCTTACTCCACATACTTCTGCAAGCTCCAGCCAGATCAATAGGGCAATAGAAAGAAATAAAAACCATCCAACTTGGGAAGAAAGAAGTAAAAGTGTCGCTTTTTTCCAAATGACATGATGTTGTACATAGAAAACCATCAAGACTCCACAAAACAACTATTAGAATCAACAAACAAACACAGTAAGGTTGCAGGATACAAAACCAATGTGCAGAAATTCACTGCTTTCCTGCATGCTAACAACGGAACTTCAGAATAAAAAGAAAAAAAAACAATTCCTTTTGCAGTTGTGATCAAAAAGGATAAAATATCTAGGAATAAACTTAACAAAGGATGTGAAAGACCTAGATACTGAAAATTGCAGAGCATTATTAAAAGAGATAGAAAAAGAGCCAATGAAATGGGAGGATATTGCATGTTCATGGATTGGAAGAATGAACACAGTTAAAATGGCCATATTACCCGAAGTGATATACAGATTTAGTATAATCTCTATCAAAATCTTAATGGCATTTTTAAAGTAATCGAATAAAAATATAATCAGATTTATATGAAACCACCAAAAAACCCAAAGAGACAAAGCAATTCTGAGAAAAAAGAACGAAGCTGGAGGTATCACACTACCTGACTTTAAATTATACTACAGAGCTATGATTACCAAAACAGCATGGCATTGACAGGAAAACACAAACAGATCAATGGACCAGAACTGAGAGACCAGAAATAAAACATGCATATTGTAGGAAACCGTTCTGCATGGTGTGGGCCCAGCTCCCACTGGGAGATGCGCAGGACCCACGCCCACGGATAGGTTCTCCCGTGGGGAATCAGGCCTGCAATGCGCCTAGGCCACTTTGAGTCTTGCTTTTTGCTAAAAACTCCTTCACCCAGATTTGTGGCAAACATTTACTGCAAAATAACTTCCTAAAATCCATGCTAAACCTTCCAAGGATGAGTGTAAGTGGTTCAACCACTTTTGCCTTTTCATTTGCAAATATCCCTCTTCTGTGATGTGATTAGCAGCATAGGCTCCTTTGCTTTCTATAAAAGGTAACCACCTAAAGCGAACCTGTGCATAGTAAATAAAGACCACAATGTAATGTGCCGAGAAACCCAGTAAAGGCTGGTCACAGCGAGGGCTATGGCTTTTGCCTCCCTTGAGAGAAAAGCCATGTTCTCCCTTTTCCTCCACAGGACTCGGTAGTCCGTGTGAATGTCTCATTTCATCCATAATGATGTGGACACTGCAGGCCGGTGTCTGCATCAGTATATAGGCAAATAATTTTTGACAATGGATCCAGAAACACACAATGATGAAAAGAAAGCCTCTTCAATAAATGCTGCTTGGAAAATTGGGAAGCCACATGCCAAAGAATGAAACTAATTTACAGTTTGTCTCCAAGTAGGAAAATGTATTCAAAGTGGATCAAAGACTTAAATATAACATCTGAAACAATAAATTATGTAGAAGAAAACATAGGTACTAAACTAAGGGACCTTGATTTTGGAGAACATTTTATGAATTCGACTCTAAAGGCAATGGAAGTAAAGGCAAAAATAAATGAATAGTACTATTGTAAGGGAAAAGCAAGCTATTTTTTTAGTAACTCCCAAGTAGCAACCTAGTTCTCTTCTCCCGCTTCTGTAAAACTGTTTGGCCTTCTAAGATAAGGGACTGTTAACCCATTTATCACTCACCCCGCCTGCCTACTGCCCACGCCCGGCTAACACCTGCATTCAGCTTCTGTAATCTGCTTGCAACATTTTCCAACCCAGCTTTCACGCCAGTCTGATAGTATAAAGGAAAACTTACTCCCCATGTTCAGGGCCCAGAATATGGAGGCTGTCTCCACTGGGTCTGCATGTGTTGATAAAGCACTCACTCTGTTGACCCCACATCGTGTCAGAGTCCGTTTTTCCACAACACTATAATAAACTAAAAAAAAACTTCTGCACAACAAAAGAAATTGACAACAGAGAGTTGACATTTGCAAACAACAGCTCCAACAAAGGTTTAATATCCAAAATATATAAAGAACTCCTGAAACTCAACACCGAACAAACAGCCTGAATGAAAAAGTCGGGGCAGGAGACCTGAACAGACATCTCTCCCAAGAAGACATACAAATGCTAACAGATATACGGAAAGATGTTCAATCGCACTAGCTATGAGGGAAATGCAAATCAAAACTACCACGAGACACCATGCCTGTTAGAAGGACTATTACCAGCAAGTGGTAAGTGTTGGAGAGGTTGTAGAGAAAAGGGCACCCTCCTTCACTGCCGGTGTGAATGTAGACTGGTGCAACCACTATTCAAAAACAGTCTGCAGGTTCTTTAAAAATTTAGGATAGAGTTACCATAGAATCCAGAAAGCCCTCTCCAGGGTATCTACCTGAAAAAAAAAAAAAAAACCCTAAAAACTTGGATTTGCAAAGATATATGCACCCCTATATTCCTTGCAGCACTATTCATGGTGGCCAGGATATGGAGACAATCAAAGTGTCTTTTGGAAGAGGACTGGATAAAGGAGACGTGCTAAATAAACACAGTTGAATACTACTTAGCTATAAGAAGAGATAAAATACTGCCATTTGCAACAACATGGATGGACCTTGAGAATATTCTGCTTTTTTATGAGTCCATGAGTTTCAGTTTTATATCCCACATATGAGAAAAACCTGGACACAGACAGCAATGTGGTGTTTGCCAGAGGGTGAGGGGTAGGGGTGGGAGGCCTAATGCATGGTGATGGGAGGTGGTTTGAATTTAGGGTGAGCACATAGAGCGGTATACAGATCTAGTGTCATAGAAACGTACACTTGAAACCTATGTGATCTTATTAAACAATGGCACCCCAATAAATACAATATTAATAAAAACCCAAATGTTTTCATCTTTATGTAGACCATACACATACACTCACAGATGTACACCCAAGGCTTGTGAAAGAATTACTAAAACACATACTCCTTTTTCCAGTGAGGTGGAAGTTACTGTCTATTTCTATTTCATATATGATAACAAAAGGAGGCAAAAGATTTGTTATTTAGATGTCATATCATTATACAACTTACGATTGTACTTAATATTAGAAAGCTATTATGGAATATTTTATACTTTTATTGGGCCTATTAAGTAATGGCGTGACCTGTGTTCTGTTTTTATTTTTCTTTTCCTGTTTAAAATGGATGATCCATAAAGCTTCCTAGTATAACTTCTCCAATAACCTTTTATGACCTTTTTCAATGAGTCATTAGAAAGAGTAGGAATAAAATCCATAGTTAATGCAGACCACTTAGAAAAGACACACTGTCCTGCTTTGACAGAGTTCAATGTTCTTTATATATGTGAATTAAATCTGGGATGTCTTCCAATTCTTACATATAAAGATATAAAGTTTCCTTGTTCAATTTTTTTTATTAATACAGCTTTTCTCTTACACTTTTTTGTATTGGTATGAGAACTCTTTCTTCATGTAACAATGACTATTTTCTGTGCATTTACTATGATTTTACATTTATTGTAAAGATATTTCAAAGACAATGTTATACAATAATAATCTATAACTTCCATGATATGAATCCCAGGTATATGTTTAACAGCATAGAAACTTGGTTTGAGTTTTGCTGAATTTACAACTCCATTTTGACAGCCATAAGCCCTTTGTGATGAGCTTATAGGTCTTCAATAATGCTGTGAGATATTAAGCTGTGTGAATTCTGCTGCAGTAATATGGAGAAAAATAAATACATTAATGGAGGTTCATTTGAAATAAGGAAGATGCAAATAAGTGAAAGCGTATACTGTGTTCATGTATTAGAAGAATAAACATCATTAAAATGCCCACACTACCCAAAACAATACATAGGTTCAATGGAACTCCTATTAAAATACCAATGGCATATTTCACAGATTTAGAACAAATATTTCAAAAATTTATATTAAGCAAACAAAAAAAAAAACCTGAATAGCCTCAGCAATCTTCAGAAAGAAGAACGAAGTAGGGGGAATCACAATACCCAATATCAAACTATACCACAGGTCCACTGTAATCAAGACAGTCTGGTACTGGCAAGAGAAGAGACACACAGATCAATGGAACAGAATAGAGAAACCGGAAATAAACCCAAGTCTCTATGGTCGATTAATATTTGACAAAGGGAACATGATCATACAATGGAGTAAAAATAGCCTCTTCGATAAATGGTGTTGGGAGAACTGGACTAGTACTTGCAAATAAATGAAACTAGAACAACTTTCATCATACACAAGAATAAAGTCAACATGGATTTAAATGGATTCAAAAGATTTAAATATAAGTCATAACACCATAAAATTCCTAAAGGAAAACATGCAAGAAAATTTCAGATACCCACATAAAAATATTTTCAAAAATATATCTCCTAGGGCAAAGGAAATAAAGAAAAAAAAACAGATGGGACTACATCAAGCTAAAAAGCTTCTGCACAGCTAAAGAAACCATCATCAAAATGCAAACAGAATTGACTATGGGAGAATATATTTGTCAATGATATATTGGACAAGGATTTGATCTCCAAAATATACAAGGAACTCATGTGACTTAACAAGAGGAAGATCCAGTTAAACAAAAAATCCAGTTAAAAAAATGAACAAAGGATCTGAATAGGTACTTCTCCAAGGAGGATACACTCATGGCCCATAGACATAGGAAAAGATGACCAACATCAGTAGCCATCAGAGATGTAAATTGAAAACCAGGATGGCATACCACTTCACACTCGGCAGTATGGCCATCATTAATCAACAAACAACAAGTGCTGGTGGGGTTGTGGACAAAAGGGAACCTTAGTGCACTACTGGTGGGAATGAAGACTGGTGCAGACACTGTGGAAAACAGTATGGAATTTCCTTTAAAAAATCTGAAAATGGAACTGCCTTTGACCCATTATTCCCCTGCTGGAAATTACCCTAAGAATCCTGAATCACCAGTTCAAAAGAACCTATGCACTCCTATGTTCATAGAGATTCTATTTATAATAGCCAAGTCCTGGAAACAGCCTAAGTGTCCAGCAGTAAATAAATAGATGGGAAAAACTGTGGTGCATTTACAGAGTGTAATACTAGCATCAGAAAGAAAGAAGGAACTCTTACCTTTTGCAACAGCATGGGTGGAACTGGAGAATATTAGGCTAGGTGAATTAAGCCAGGTGGTGAAAGTCAAATACCATATGATCTCACCTATAAGAGGAATATAATGAACAAAATAGAAGCACAGGCATGGAAACATGGAAAAGACTGAAAGAGACCAGAGAGGAGGGGGAAAGGGAATGATGGTGGAAAGAAGGGGAAGGAACTAGACAAAGAACATGTATGGATGACCCATGGACATGGACAGCAGTGTGAGAAATGACTGTGGGAGTCGGGGGTAGGATGGGCAGAGGAAAGCAAAGGAGGAAAAACCGGGACAACTGTAAAAGCATAACAATTAAAAATGATTTAATTAAAAAAATTGATGAGACGTATCAGTAATGTTTTTCTTTTCACTTTATGTCCTTTACATTTTAATAATGTATAACGTAGCAGAAAATATACTTACAAATTATGTTTTAAAATTATTATGTAAGTAATGGGAAAGTGTCTGTGATATTTTGCTAACAGTAAAAATATTTCCAGAACCATGAACTCACTGTGTTTAAAAATATGTATATAGATTAAACTGGTAAAAAGTTGGTGAAAAATTAAAAAATAATAAAAAACTAATAAGGATAGGATACAATTTTAGTATTGACACATTTTTTCAAATGTAATATATGAAAAGCCTGTTATTTCACAGCTCATTTATGTAAAAGACTGTGGTATGTTAGGAATTTAAGCTATGAGTTTAGCAGCTCTCTTGGCAAGTAACTCCACACTAGTGGAGTGAAATTAACTATGCAGTATTTCTTTTAAAATAACATGCAGCTATATTTTTAAAGTAAGAGGGATAAATAATCACTTATTCTAAATTATTTTTAAAATATAAGTTCATATTTTAAAATAGTATGTCTATGACCAATTAAATCAATATTTTTAGGGTTTTAGTTGAAATTCATGCCTTAATCTAGTGAGTGTGAATCAATATACAAATGTTTCTTAGATATGAGTATTTTTGTTATTTTCACACTGGAAAATATCATCAGTAATAAAAATGCCATTTTTAAATCTATTCTTTTGATTTTGGTCACTCAATAGTGTTATGCTCACCTAATAAATTAACTTCTCCCTCTTACACGCACATATATACAAATAAATACACAAAAATGAATCCAAAGTGAATATACATATATTTGAAGTTTCTACTAGTTTTTTCTTTAAATAGATCGAGCCAGTTATGTTTGATATTAATAACATGAAATTTAAAATATATACATACATACATATATATGTTTGTATATATATTACATAAAGATTGAATTGGACATTATATAAATAATTGATTATTTGGCGTTTGGAGCAATATAGAAAATGACAATAAAAAATAAATCCTACCTCTATCTACCTGGTGATTAGAGATTTATCTGTTCAAGCTTTGTCTCAGACCTGAAACCATCACTGTTCCTTCTAGCTGCCTTTCAGGGTGTGAACTCGTCTTTGGGCTTTGCCATTGAACTCCAATGCCATAACATTCATAGACCCTTTTCCTCAAAGAAATGGTCATACTTGCATTCTACATACAATAAACATTCTCTGATCAAAATGTAATGATGGACTGTCAAAGATATTCTAGAGCTCCACAACCTAATTAATATTCCCTCCTTAAATATATACAAAATGTGTGTAACTAGCTGTTCTAAATAACAAAGAAAATAACAACTACTGTACTAATATTTATTGGATACTATGTAATATTACATGTACTATCTTATTATATACAAACTAAGACTATAAGAAGAAGGCACAATTACTGTCCTCATTGTATGGAAGACGTTGAAGCCCAGAGGCATTAGGTAATATACCTAAGTTCCACTGCTAGTCCATATTAAACTAAATTTGTACCTGAGCACTTGGGCTCCAGTAGCCTTGCTCCGATATTGTACTACAAGTGCTGTGATTTCTATTACATCTCATCTGATACTCTTGGTCAACCAACAGACAAAGACAGATTGGATCTGGGGCAATGACAACGCGCTTACTTAAGCTTAATGAAGTTAAGATTCCATTTGCAGCCGTGGTCTCCTTAATGGTGAAATCAATACATCTCTGGCTCCTGTAAGCAGCTATTGACGTAGTGAATGTATTGTATCCATTCTGTTAAATAGAAAATACACAAGTAGTACCCTTTAACCCAGTATACCATTACCGTCCTGCGAAGGAAAAAGACACTCATTTTTCTAAGTCCATGAGGGACTAAGTCCATAAAATATCATATTATGTCTCCCTTATGAGAAATCTATCTATAGGGAAAGCCTAATTCTCCCCATGCTATGTGTTCTGGCTAATAGTCATGGAAAAAAATGTACATGAGTGTGTGCACGTAAGCGAGTGCACATGAGCACAGTTCATATCACATATAATAGTGAATTCATAGAATATAGTTCAGAATAGGCAAAATAAAATAAATCTCTAAAAATATTATTTAATATATAATGAGACATTCAGTTTATTGCAACTTGCTTACTATGTACAAGAATGACAATTCCAATGATTAAGTTTTAAACAACAGTGTTTAAATCTCTAATGACTCAAAACTTTAACATGTAATGAGAAAGATTTTAATTTCGGTCTCAGACTGAAAATTTTCTCAGCAGGAAACCATTGCCAGCTTGGTGCTTGAGAAGACAAAGCTGAACAAACTATGAGTCACGGCAATAAAATCTCATCTTCACAAGGAGGACAGTAAAGAGTGTCCGAAAGCCAAGACAGTATTTTAAGGGAAAAAAGTTATAATAGTAAAAAATACTGAGCTTGATGGCTCTAAACATTATGTGACACTGTAATGGGAAAAGCTGTGGGAGTGTTTCCAAGGGTTACACCGAGGTGACAGCATAAAACACAGAGTGGGTTTACAAATGTACTTTTGAAAGACTTGTATTTCTTAAGAAAGAGTCCAGGAAGCCAGACTTTTCTGGGAAACATATGGATCACAGTGAAAGCAGTCAAAGTATTTTCTGATCTTTCTAATTTACAGACATAAAATTGACTGCCGTCCAAAATGCCAGAAGGTAGACAGGCACAAAATTCTGACCTAAGTTTAAAAAAAATGTTACTGTGTAAGCAATGCCTGCCCGTGTACCCGCTGGTGAGGAAGTGGAGTTAGGTCACACCTTTACAACAGCAGGGGCAATTTATTTGCCCATTTTATCCACATGACATTTCAGAAAGAGTTCCTATGTCTCACTGGGAATGCTTTCTAGTGGCTAGTGGAGATTGTGATATAGTCTTCAGTGTGATCAATATCAAACATTCCCTAAGCTGATACAGATTCTTTACAGTTCTTGTCAAAGTGCTAGTGCCTTGCTTGCAGAAATTGGTAAGATGGTCTTCGAATTAATGTGGAAATAGAAAAGACCAAGAGTAGCCAAACTACTCTTTAAAAATAACAAATTTGGAAAACTCACACTTTTCCATTTAAAAACTTACCACAAAGCTGATATAATCAATAGTGCAGTATTGGCATAAGGGTAGTCATGTATCAATGGGATGGAATTAGGAGCCGGGAAATAAAAAAAACTATGATCAATTGACTCACAATGAAGTGTCCTTTTTGATTCAATTGGGAAAGCAGTCTTTTCAACAGAAGTTTGAGGTAATTGGATAACTATACGTAAAAAAAGTTAAGATGAACCTCTACCACAAACTACATGCAAAAATTTATTAACTCTGCATGAATCATAGATCTCAGTGAAATAACTAAAACTATTTTTTATAATATTTTATTATTTATTTTTAGAGAGAGGGGATGGGAAGGAGAAAGAGAGGGAGAGAAACATCAATGTATGGTTGCCTCTTGTTTGTCCCCTGCTGGGACCTGGCCCGCAACCTAGGCATGTGCCCTGACTGGGAATCGAACCAGCGACCCTTGGCTTCACAGGCCCGTGCTCAATCCACTGAGCTACACCAGCCAGGGCTAAAACTATTAAACTCCTAGAAAAATAAATGATTAAGCCCCAGCTGGTGTGGCTCAGTGGACTGAGTGTGTGCCTGTGAAGCAAGGGGTTGCTGGTTTGATTCCCAGTCAGGGCACAGGCCTGAGTTGTGGACCAGGTCTCCAGTGGGGGGCATGTAAGAACCAACCACACATGGATGTTTCTTTCCCTCTCTCTCTCCCTCCCTTCCCCTCTAAAACTGAATAAAAAAGAAAAATATATGATTAAATCTTTATGCCCTTGAGTTTGGAAAAGCATTTTTAGAAATGATAAAAATAATTACAAGTGACTAAAGAAACAGATTAGTTTGATTTTATCAACATTAAAAACTTCTCTGCTTCAAAGCACTATATTCTCAGACCAGCTAGAATGGCATGGAACTGGGGATATTACATTTTTTCAAAGAACGTGATTTTGAGATCTTCATGAGGGACCCCCAAATTTTGTCATGTTTAGTGACTTGCAAGAAGAATTTCCAAAGCCTGTAACAGCTGTTCTACTCATGGCTATGGTGTATTATAGTGAAAGGATCCGGACTACAATTAGCAAAGGACAAAAGAATACTGGGCAGATTTCCAGGAGAACCCAGGCAAAAGATTCCAGTTGCCTTCTTCATTAGAATCACACGGACACATTTTACTTCTTGGCAACATTGTATCATAACATGTGCAAAATGCTGTCAACCAGAGAAGACCTCTTGAACCCTGGCTTCCAGGATTTTTACTGGGGATCAGTCATATAGGCATGCAGTGCTCATGTAACTGACCTTAGCTTCTCAGTCTTCAACCCCTCCAGAAGTCAAATTAATACAGGATGGCCCAAAACTCCACATGAAACAAAACAAGCATTCATCATATATCACACTGAACTATCTGATGCAGTCCAAGACCTCAGGTACAAAGTTCACTCATTTTAGGGAAGTCTTTAATTTTATTTCCCAGGAGCTAGTCAAGGGCCACTCCTAAGACCCTTGGAATTTCAGGGTTTAAACAACTCAATCCTATAGATTTAACCCTTTACCACACAACAGATGTCCAATTCAGTCTTGAAATATATCCAATCTTACATTTCTTGATATAGTTATTATTATATAGCTATAGGAATTTTAAAAATATATAAAATTATGACATTCTCTTAGACTTCTTTTGACGTCCCCAACTATGTACCCTTTTGTTGTCACATAATAGTTTTGTACCAAAATACAATGTAATTATTCAATATTAGAATAATGAAATACATATAGTAAAATAGACCATTGACCAATAACATATTAAAGTAGAGAAGGACAGGAGAAAGTAAACATTTAGCATATATCAAACACTTTTCAATTTTTTATCCCATTTTTACAACAATGTTAGGTAGTAATTATCATTATTCCAGTTGTAATAATTAAGAAACTTTAGTATCATAGAAGACTTTAAGTGTCGTAATTCAGTATTCTAGATTAAAGAAATAATTTTGTGTAGAGGAGGAAACTCTGTTTTCTGGTATGTGGTAGTGGTGAATCTCCAATACAATGTATTTCCCTGAGGTAGTTTAATCGAGAGTCTGGGTAAAAATCTTAGCCCTTGTATGTTAGGCAAAGACCTTCAGCACGCTCCGCTCAGTAGATGCAGTGTAGGGTGACCAAATAGGCTATAGGACCGTTGAGTAAAGCGGACTCAGTGACTCTCAGAGTAAAACAATGTGGAAATAGCAATAGCAGCAACACCAAAAATAATAGATGCTATCTACCAAAAACTTCCCCAAGTATATGATATGAATGAGTACACCTAATCTATATGTTGACTTGATAGGTATTGCTCTATTGGTGTCCCCATTTACAGAAGAGAAAATGAGGGATAAATATTTATAACTTACTGAAGACCACCTACAATGTAAGTGTAAGGCCATGATTTAAACCCAGAACTGAGCTTTGAAAGCTAGAGAAGTGACTCTGTTTATACATAGTACCTATTACTTTGTACACTAGAGACAAGATTCTTTATGAACCATTGTTGTTCTTTTTTCCCTAAAAATTTGAAGGCAAATGATAATAA
>PVKM010047966.1:0-11323 GCA_004027735.1 Carollia perspicillata
CATTAGGATTGATAACGTCAACTGTTTTAAAGTATTAGAGATGAAGGTTAAATCATTTTCTCATATTTTTCAGAACTAAAACAAGGTACGACTCTTCAACTGTTTTAAATTCTGATTTTTCACCTTAACATAATTATCGAGTTTCCATTTTGGCACTGATCACCCACCTTAAATGACGCAAAGCAATGATGCCTTTGTCTGTGACACAGCCACACGAAATTATTTCCATTTCCAACAAGCTTTTTTGTAAATTTTCAAGCTGGCCAATTCTCTCCAAACAGTCGTCCTCGATGTAATGGCACTTGCAGAGCCTTATTTTTTCAACATGCTTTAGGCCCTCTACGGGGAAAAAGGGCGGTTTAAGATTCTGCTTTGCCATTAAAGTAACTGACAATCCCAGTTTTCCCAGGACTGTTCTGATTTTAGAATTAAAAATCCTATGTCCTGGGAAACCTCTCAGTCCCAGAAAACTGGAATGATTAGTCATCTTACTAACCATACAGGGTATTCACTATACGGGTTGTGCTGATAGGACCATACTGCAGTCAAACATCCATGCACTGGAGGAAAGATATGCCCACCCCACCAAAAGCTGTGTGAATATAACTATTCTTACATATTGAGGGTTTCTCAATGACAAAAGTTTGACAAACAAGACTTGAATTTTAAGCCAATAAACCACAGAATAAAGTCATATAGAGACAAGCTTAGTAAGGGGAGAAAGGAGGGGAAGTTGTTTGTAATCTCTACTTAGTTCAAAAAATTACTATACAGAGGGAGGAACACACAGCATTATACTGAAAAGCAAAAAGGACACATGTATGACCATAATACTCAACTGCAACAAAGCGTCACTGTAAATCACCTGCACTTCTCATAAGCAAATGATAGGGTAGTTACCCATGTAATCAAATCCAATGTTCATGATACAAGAGTCAGTGGCATCGATGGCCTGGATTTTGTATTGGTCCAGAGGGCCCGTGGGGAGCTGGTTGTAGTCCTTTTGCCACCTCTCCTGGCCATGGTAGCGCACCGAGGCTCCGCAGCGAAGCAGCCACTCCGAGGCCGCCCTATCAGGCCCAGCGTCCCTGATGCGTTCATAATCTACCCTGTTGGAAAGAGAACAAAAGCAGTTAGGTTTTACTGTAATCATTAGCTTCTTAACTATATTCACCAACATAAACACAGAATAGCAACAACTTTCCATTTCAAATGACTGAGGAGGGAGACAAGTGTATTAGTGAGACCCACACAGAGAAAATCACACAGTGGCTCTACCCACTACCTTTCCTGCTTTTATTTTTGTTTCCAAGTGAACTCTGTCAAGACATGTTATTTTTACATGAGTTATCAGGCAGACGTGAATCTTCGTTAGTTCATATGTACCACAGTTCTTGACACCAGGCGGTACTCAGTAACTATATATTTAATGATGTACTTGGTTGTTTTTATTAGTGATAAAAGAGGGAATAATTTTGAACCTCGGTTCAAATTAACCTTAAGTGATATTTATTGATTTCTATATACAACTTTTTCTCTAGTTAGTGGTGTTAATGCTATATTAAGCAACAAAGAGGTTAGCCTCATCAGTTTCTAAATGTTTCTAAGCATGACATCCATTGACTTTTTAAAAACTTGAGTTCCCTTGATATTATTCAAAAGGCTAACTAGATCCTTTAAGAATTCATAGAATATTTTAAAATTATATTTACTGAGCTTTTCTGATTATAAAAGTAATAAATATTCATTTTAGAAAACTTGAAAGGCAGGGAAGAGCCAAATAAGATAAAAATCACTGAAATCCTGCAACCCAGTCATTAATATTTTGCAATCTATTTTTGATCCTAATTCAATGTTTGTGTGTTGTTTGTTTTTAAACAAAATGAGAATCATACTGTATACACTGTACAAAAAACCCACTTGAAACACAAGAAATAATCACATAGCTACTGGGAGCTCATCTAACTTTATCAATCCCCATGTTCCTTCACTTTAATGAGTAACTTACTTATTAAACACTGCATTCAACCAGCCCCAGAAGTGTCTCGTGTCACATGACCATGGGAGTTTCTTTAAGCCACATAACTGCCAGGAAATTTTTCCAAACAGCATCATCTATTTAATCTAGACACACAAAACAGTATTAATATTAGATAATCAGCTGGCAACCGGAGTCACATACAGTCACTTCATAACTTCAAAGTCAACGCTCTTGTGCCAATAAAGCTGATGATTCACTCACCTCTCAATAGTTATTAAGCAAGTCACTCCTATCTCAGTTTCCCAGCTTCTATTGCTGCAAAAGAAACCAGGAACTCTATGGTTCCTTCCAGCCTTGACATTAAGTTCCATTGTTCTATCCTCAGTTGGCATCTGTCAGCACTGTTGCCACCTGGTGTCCACTCAGGCAGTGCACCCACGCATTGATCGAAATCAGCTCATTCCCAATCCACATTTCCGGCGTGAAAATGCAAATTAAATCGCCTAAAGAACGCTGTGTGAAGGTCAAGACACTTACATCCAGGAAGGAAGAGGAGATGTGGAAGCAGATCTTCCTATGACAAGGCTGCAAACAGTGTCACCAGAACAGTGCAAACAACTGCGGAAGGGCAGCTGGGAAAGTCTGGGCCAGTAACTTCACCTCTCTGACCCTTGGTTTTCTCACTTGTAAAAGGAGACGAGGTGCTCAGATGACTTCCAGCTGTGAAAGTCTATAACCATGAGTTGGGAAAGTGATTTTTGAATCGTGTCTCAATCTGATTTATGCCAATTCATGCGTCTCTAGTACTGTGCCAGGTGGGGGAAAACAAGGATAAATGAAGCTCGGTCTCTGCCTTTGAGGAGCTAACAAGTTAAGGCAGGATGGAGTAAGCTCAAACAAGTTACAGAGCAGTTAAAATACAGGAGAGAACCGGATAAATACTTCGAGAGCATTAAAACAAAACCAGGCCAGGATTTCAATAAATGTACCAGGAAAAGGTCTGTCAGGAGATGAGCTGAGACATCTCATCTGAGGGGTCTCATTTAAGACAGGTTGTATCTCAGTTTGGTTAGCACATGGGGGTCATGAGGAGACAGTTTGCAGAGTCACATCAGAAAGGGTCTGGCATAATCAGCCAGGGAATTGGGACTGTCCTCTGCAGGTGGTTGGGAGTCACTGAGGTTTTAGCACAAAAAACTGGCACTGTTAGAGCTATGCTTCAGGAATATTACTCAGACAGCAACATCAGATTGAGTACAACAGAACAGGACAGAAAGCAGCTACCAAGGGCTCCAGCTACATGTGGTTCTGGGAAAGGGCCGAGCGGGGAAAGAGCAAAAACAACACTACAGAATGGATTGCACATGACTCAGTAAGTGAGATGTAGGGGCAAGGGCCAGAGAAGTTGAAGATGACACTCAGTTGTGGTCCTGAGTCACTGGTAGGATGATGATGCCATTGTGAAATCAATGTCCGAAGGGACAGGGTTGTGAGTTCGGGTTTTTTTTTTAATTTCTCAGTTTTGTACATTCTAAATATGAAGTGTTGAACTTCTAAGAGGAGATGAGCAACAAATGATTAGAGTCCAAGTCACAAAACGGTACAGACCACCTAGACCAAACCTCTCCTTTAGAGATGAGGAAACTGAAGCCTTGATATGAAGTAACTTGCTGACACTCTACATTCTTTCTAGAACAAGGTGGGGTTTTAATAAATGCATGTGTTTGAAAGAACTTGCCCAGTGTTTCATGGCTAATTGGTGGCAGTGATGAAACTTGAACCTAGTTCTGTCTATTACCAATTCAGGGCTCTTTCCTTAATCATTGGATGGTTCTGCAACTCATGGGAAAAAAAGAGGACTAGAAAGAGGCCTGAGTGGGAGCCAGCTTAGAGCTGAGGAAGGGACTGAGGATGCTGAGGTCGTGGAACAGTGAGAGATGAAGTCGAAGGACAGAACCTGGACTCGCCTACCCTTCGGCTCTCTTTCCACCATTGCTCTCCCTTCCTTACTGATAATCTCTCACCACCCCCCACCCTGCTATCACCTTCACATTCTCAGCCCCTTCCAGCTTTTTGTTAAAGCTCCCTCCACCTGTGCCCACCTCTAAAAACTCCATTGGCTGTCCACCTCATTTACAAATCTGGGCTTTCCAGCTTCAACTCAGGCTGTGGCTTATTTATCATTACTCCCCGTCCACCCAATCCTTTCTGTGGAAATCTTACCCTACCTCAAGACTTTATTCAAATGCCATTTTTATCCATCCATCCATTCATTCCATAAATATTTATTGGATGTTTGCTATACCTAGTGCAAGAGATACAATGGGAAGGTAGAAAAACCAAAAAACTGAGACAAAGACATGGTTCCTGTCCTCACAAAATGTATGGTCTAATGAAGAAGGCAGAAGACACAAACAACATGCAACATGTCTTAGTAGAGGTATGAACAAGCTCTGTCAGAGCCTAAAATAGTGAAGGGAAGGCTTCACACTAGAATTTTCTTTTGGATGGCTCTTAAAAGATGATTAAGTTTCCAGTTAGGCAGAAAAAAAGTATGCAGAGCAAAAAGAACAGCAAAGATCACATCTTATTCATCTCCATTTTGCTTAGCACGGAGCACAGTGCCATTCCCGCAATGCAAGAGTTTAATGAATATTTGCTAACTAATAGTCTTCAATAGTTGATATATGTCCATGGAGAATCGTAAAACCAGAGAAACTGTTATTAAGCAGGTCCATTTAAGTGGTCTGTGAAAACTGGAGTACTTTCACTTGATTTATTTTGGCCTACCTTCTAATTCAGCTTAAACAAAGGCCCAATTTACTACTTCAGCTATGACCTCTAAAAATATTAGCTATTATATTATTAAACTAATTTAAATATTAAAATAAAATTTTTATTTGGCAATAAAGGTAAAAAGTTAATTGGTAGGTTTTTACATTCTTAACTGCAACTTTGCTAATTGATTTTTGCAATTTCAGATGAATTCAAGCAGCTACCTCTGAGAACGCTTTCTACAGGGAAAGAGGAGACCTCTACTGGTAAGTTGGTGAATTTAACTCTAAGGAATTAACAGAAACCAGTTAAAAGCAAGCTAAAAATAACCACTACTGCCCTGGCCCTGAGCTCAGTTGGTTGGAGGGTCGTCCTGTACACCAAAAGGCTGCAGGTTTGATCCCTGTTCGGGGTGGGTTCGGGAGGCAACTGACCAATGTTTCTCTCTCAAATCAATAAACATATCCTTAGGTGAAGATTAAAAAAAAACTACTAAATTACTACTGTGATAAATAATTCAAGAATTAAAGTAATCAAAAAGAACACTTATTATCAGAAAATGGCTCAGAGCCACAAATTTGTAACTGATATTCCTAAAAGTTGCAATTATGTTTGTGACTTAGAGAAGGCCAAACCTCTGTGCAACTCAAAAAGGATCCTTAGAGTGTTTCTGAGTAGCTCTGACTGCAAGTTACCATTGGCATAAAAACAATGTTTGGGTTTTTTTAGTCGAAGTTCTGTTTTACATATTAAATATAATTACTTCTGTGGGCTATTCAAAGTGATGGCTAACTTAGTGGTCAAAAAGGCTGTGGAGAGAGGGGTATCAGAATTGGGGGATTGTTCCCCCAAAATTACAATCCTATTTCACTGCAAATAACCTATTATTGATGCCAATTCTTATTCCTGAGGCATAAGAGTCTAGTGAAATAGAGCAATTCATTAGCAACTGGAAGCAAAGGTCCCAAAAGCAATTTCTAGGCCAACATCATATGAGGCTTACTGAACTAACATCTCACAGGTTCTGACACAGAGGAAGACAAACATGGATTCTCAGCTGAGAGGGTGGTGTCATGAACGCAAATGTCTCTAGCCAAAGATACTACAGGGTGTATAAATGTAAGGTGAGCTCTCGATATGAAATTGCTAAATTGAAACAAATTAAGGTACAATCCCAGGGGAGAGGGTAAACAGAAAAAAGCTGTAAAAAGAGCATGTGTATTTTAAGTTCTTTCAACTTGCTAAACTAAGCTGCACATGCTCAATATCACAGCAGTGAAAAAGTTACTATGGTCTGTGAAAGTCTGATCACAGACCCTGGAAGTATGTAACTCCTCATTCAACCTAGTAACAAGTCAACTACATGCTGTGCCAACTAAAAAATTACCATCTCCACTTCATACCTATCGAAATGATTCAAATAAAAAACAGTGACCCCACCATATGCTGGTGATGAGGAGAAACTGGATTACTCGAATTATTGCTGGTAGGAATGTATAAAGGTACAGCCACTTTGGAAAAGCAGTTTGGCAGTTTCTTACAAAAATAAATGTGTGCTTATCGACCCAGCAATCAGAGCCTTGGGCATTTGCCCCACCCCAGGGAGACAAAAACAGGTTCACACAAAAAAGCTGTACAATAATGTTAACAGCAGCTTTATTCAAAATAGCTAAAAACTGGAAAAAACTCAGATGTCCTTCAATGGGCGAATGGTTAAATATACTGTGGGACCATGAAGTACTATTTGACAATAAGGATTTAACTATTGATACATGCCACAACTGGGATGGATCTAAAGGCATTATGCTGAATGAGAAGAGCCAATTCCGAAAAGTTACATACTGTATAGTTCTGTTTATATAAATTTGTGAAGTGACAAAATTTTAGAAAGGGAGAACAGATTGGGGAAGGGGTGCCCTGCACTAGGCAAGTGCAGTTTTAAAGGGCTACAGAGGAGCCCTGGCCAGGTAGTTCAGTTGGTTAGAGCATCATCCCAATGATATATATGACATATATGCACATTTGCAGGTTAGATCCCCCATCAGGGCACATACAAGAATCAACCAATGAATGCGTAAATAGCCCTGACTGGTGTGACTCCGTGGTTTGGGTGTTGTACCACAAACCAAAAGGTCTCCAGTTTGATTTCGATCAGGGCACCTGCCTGGATTGCAGGCCAGGCTGCTGGTTGGAGGCGTGCGAGGGACAACCAAGCAATGTTTCTCTCACACATCTATGTTTCTCTTCCTCTGTTTCTCCCTCCCTTTCCTTGCTCTAAAATAAATAAACAAATAAAAAATAAAAGAAAATAAATAAATAATCTTTTTAAAAAGCATAAATAATTGATGTTTTTCCCCTCTCCCTAAAAATCAATAAATTAAAAAAGGAGAGGAGGCAATGGAGGAATTCTCATGATGGAACTGTGCTTGACCATGGTGGTGGATACAAGAACCTACACACAGATAAAAACTGTATAGAACTTGCCCTGGCCGGTGTGGCTTGGTTGGTTGGAGCACCATCTCGTGCACCAGATGGTCGCGGGTCTGATTCCCTGGTCAGGGCACCTATGAGAGGCAAACTGTTGATGTTTCTATCTCACATTGGTGTTTCTCTCTCTCTCTCTGTCTTTCCCCCTTCCTGTCTCTGTAAAATCAATGAATGTATCCTCAGGGAGGACTGATTAAAACATGTATTTAAAATTGGTGAAACCTAAATAAGATCAATGGATTGTGTCAATGTCAATTTCCTGGTTGTAATGTACTATCGTTTTGCAAGATGTTATCATTAAGAGTCACCATTGTTCCTCATAACTGCATGGGGATCTAAAATTATCTCAAAAATTTTTAAATAAATTTAAAAAATAACCATCCCTTTTTGCGGTGGAAAAAGCAGGTAACATTCTACATTGTTTTCACAAATAAAGCAAAATATGTACAGCTATCCAGGAGGTAAAACCATTTGAGCATAATAAAATCAGCCATTTATCGAATACTTCACTGTGCTAAAACCTGATGAGCATTATCTCCTAATCCGAAGAGCCCTCTGAGGGAGGAAACTACCATTAGTCTCAGTTCACAGAGGAGGGGAGGGTCTAAGGCAAAGAGGCGAAGTGACCTCACCAAGCTACCTAAGGACTGGAACCAAATTCAAATGGGCAAGTAAAGTCCTTCCAGCAATTAAGTTGTATCATTCTACTTTTCTGTTCAGCTGTTCTGACCAGAAAAATTAGAAATTGCCATTAGGCACAGAGAACGGGTGTTACACTGGCACGGTGATAATCACATAATTTTAGAATATTAGGTCTTTTAGAGATTACATAGCCCACCTCCCTCATTTTACAGATAAGGAGACGGGATATGAGACCTGTACAGGTGAGTCGATGTTCTCAGGCCGGCACAACATAGTTAAAACTGTAAGTCGGCCCAGTAGTAAACATATGGAAACAACGCTAAATGAAGGTAGAGACCGAGAGGGGTCTGGTTCCTCTATGCGATATTTACAGGACCGATAAATAACCGAATGAATGATACCGCCAGGAGCCTCACGAAAAGAAGTCTAGAAGATCGCAGGTTAACAGGAGTTGCTGTGACAAAGGGCCTCGGTCCGGAACTAGGGCTAAGGCCGGACGGGGCGCACTCCTTCAGTGGGCCCTGGGCTTGGTGGGAGCCGGGTGCTCAGCAATCCGCCTCCAGCACAAGACGGACGTGGCCGGAGCCGGGGCGGGGCCGAGCGGGAAGAAGGGAGGAAGAAACCGGGTCCGCGAAAACGAGGTTTCACCGTAATTATGCCCTGATTTTCTCCCACAGTCCCGCATCCGCTAGACGGTGAAGGTCAAAGACGCGCAACTCTGCGGGACAGGTTTTCCCTAAGCTAAGCGACTGCAGAAGGGAAAGGGCAGAGCGTGACGGCCACCCTGGTCCCGCCCGCTCTAGCCCAAGTCCTCTACTCACAGCGTCGGAGGGAGGGAGGGAGGGAGCGTCACAGCGGAGTACATAAGAACCAGCCTGCCCTTCGCCCTCCACCGAGCGCGCCCATTGGTCACTGGCAGCCACTCCCACGTGGGGCGAAGGTGCGCGCCTCATTGGCCCCTACGTAGGAGGCGGAGCTAGAGAGCGCCGGGGCCCCAGTAGTGTCCTGCCCTAGTGACCACTCCGGGGCTGGGCAAGGGGAGGGGTCGCAGGCGATGGTTCTTTCACTGCGTTACTTGGGCAGTGCCTGCGGACGGGCCCGTGGGGGCTTCCCCGGGGGCTTCTCCGTGGCGTGCGGGCCTGCGCTGGGGAGGCCCCGGCAGCTGTGCCCAGGTGGCCGCAAAGCCAGCACTAGGTGAGTAGCCGCTGGCCCGGCCCCGCCACCTGTGCATCTTTTCCCGAAGGTGCCTGGGGCTGGACCTATGCCCCCGTTCTACTTCTCCGTCCCAGGCGTGAGAGGTCAGAATCCTGTGGAGCACGGGCACCAACCTCGGATCCCTGGAACTACCTGCAGGATTTATTTGTTGTGTTTGTAGGCGAGAAGAAAAGAATGACAGACCAGTGTTAAGTAGAGGTCTACAGCAGTCTGACTTTGAAAACAGCCCCTCCACTTCCTATTTAACTCTGAGCGGGTTAACTAAAGCTCCCTAAAGGTTCAATTGTGAATGGGAATCTAGTCTGTCCCGCAGGTGATCGTTTTGAGCGTCAAAGGACCTAGCCCACTATAAGCAGTCATATATGCTCTTTGTTAGCAGGCATCGCTGGTGTTACTTGGAAAATCTGAAAGCAGCCTTAGATCAGTTCCAGGCCGACACTGCATAGAGTTACCTCAGGGGGAAGCAGCTCAGTTGCTAATTAAAGCCTGCAGAATTCAGTGTCCTGTGATTTAAAGTTTGGAGAGCACCCTGGAAACCACTGTATTTCTCTGCTTTCTGTAGAGATGGTGGTTTATGCTAAGCTTTAAAGCTAGGAAGTTTCTAGAACTAGAGCGTTGACTGGAGCTTAGCTTCAGAGATGGTGTGGAATGGCACCAGCAAAGGGGCTGCATCACAGCAGGGTTTTTATTTTAACTACACATTGCACTTTATTCTAAGAGCGTTAGGGGGCTTTTATAGGGGGTTTTATTTTTATTTTTTTTAAATATTTATTTTTAGAGAGGGGGTGGGAAGGAGAAAGAGTGGGAGAGAAACATCAATGTGTGGTTGCCTCATGTGTCCCCTACTGGGGACCTGGCCTGCAACCCAGGCATGTGCCCTGACTGGGAATTGAACCAGTGACCCTTTGCTTCACAGGCCCGTGCTCAATCCACTGAGCTACACCAGCCAGGGCTATAGGGGTTTTTAAGAAGAGTAGTAATTAAATGCTGATGTTTTAAAATTTTACTCTGGTTGCTGCATGTTAGCGTACTGAAGAGGGATTCGATTGGGATAGGGTTTGTAATTCATCATGGAGTATGTAGGCAATTCTTTTGGGAAGCTTTTCTTAAGAAAAATAGGGTTAGTGAAGGTTTTGTTATACTTTCTACTTTGAAATAATTATAGATTCATAGAAAATTGCAGCAAAGTAGAGATCTTACGTACTTTTCATCCAGTTTACCCCATGATAACAACTTACAGAACTGTAGTGTCATATCAAAACCAGGAAATTGACATTGGCACAATCTATAGACTTTGTTCAGATTTCATCATTTTACAGCACTCGTTTCCATGTGTGTATGTTTCTATTCAATTTAATCATGTTTTTAACTTGTGTAACTAGCACCATAATTCAGAAACAGAGATGTTCCATCAGTACAAAGATAACCCTTTTGTTACCGACTGTGTTACATTCACATCCCCTATCTATACCCTTCCTAACAACTTCCTAACCTGTGGCAATCACTGATTTATTCCCAAGCTCTGTAATTTTGTCATTTTTGAGAATCTTCCATAACTGGAATCACACAGTATGTTATCTTAAGAGATTGTCTTTCTTTTACACAGCATAATGTCCTTGAGATCCATCTAAGTTGTTACCTATATGGATATTGGGTTCCTCATAATTGTTGAGTAGCATTACATGATGGTATGCATGTATCACAGTTTAACCATTTACCAGTTGAAGGATATCTAGGCCATTTCCAGTTTTTGGCTGTGAATAAAGCTACTATAAACATTTATGTACAGGTCTTTCTATGAACATAATTTTTCTTTCTCTGGTATAAATGCAGTCACTAAAACCTGTTGTAAGCACATGTTTAGTTTTTTGTGTGTTTTTTTTTAAGATTTTATTTATTTATTTTTAGAGAGGGGGAAAGAAAGGAGAAAGAGAGGGAAACAGCAATATGTGGTTGCTTCTTATGTACCACCTACTGGGAACC
Organism: Carollia perspicillata; assembly: GCA_004027735.1. NCBI lineage: Eukaryota > Metazoa > Chordata > Mammalia > Chiroptera > Phyllostomidae > Carollia > Carollia perspicillata. The sequence continues at coordinate 11,084 of PVKM010047966.1, forward strand.
TGGCCTACAACCCAGGCATGTGCCCTGACTGGGAATAGAATTGGCGACTCTTTGGTTCACGAGCTGTTGCCCAATCCACTGAGCCACACCAGCCAGGACACTTGTTTAGTTTTTTAAGAAACTGCCATATTCTTTTTCCAGAGTAACTACTATTTTACATTCCTACCAGTAATATGTAAATGATCCATTTCCTTTTCATCCTTACCAGTAATTGGTGTTATCACTTTTTGTTTTTAATTT
>PVKM010047967.1:0-11322 GCA_004027735.1 Carollia perspicillata
ATGAAGATGTAGCCTAACTTCAACATGTCATTGTGGTACCCATGAGAATGTAAATAATAAACTTATATTTAAACTTCTCAAATCAGTATACCCAGGATATGAGAAGCTGAAACAATACCTTGTATCTTTACACAATTATTATTTTTAGAATTAAGTTGTTTTCATCCTTATTTGGGTATGGGACTCCCTGTTCATCCTTGGAAGCATATAGACATTCACTGCAATTATTTTTGTCTTTAGTCGATATATTTAGTTCTTAAATTCTTGGGATGTACATGATGTATAATCAACTTCCTTACAAGCCTGATACGGACTCTAGCCAGTGGGGTCCTTGTGTTGTGGCTGCAGCAAACAAATTCACACACACTACAGAAGCCTGTGGGACACATGGCCACTCTCTGAGTGATAGAGGGCCCCAACCCCTGCCTGGACAGGCTTTTAGTGCTTTTCTGGGTGTATTACATCGAGGATGGTCCTTATTTACTATGCACAGGTTCACCCTAGATGGTTACCTTTTACAGATAACAAAGGAGAGGAAGTTGCTAATTACTACAAAGAAAAAGGATATTTGCAAATGCCAAGGAAAAAGTGGTTGAACTGGTTACATTCCATCCTTGGGAAGTTTAGCACAGATTTTAGGAAGTTACTTTAAAGATATGCAGTAAACATTTGCTGCCTCAATTCAGGGTGAGGGATTTTTAGCAAAAAGCAAGCCTCAAAGCAGTCTAGGTACAATGCAGGCCTAATTCCCCACGGGAAAACCTATCCATGGCCCTGGGTCCTGTGTGCCAACTCATTCCCCACCGGTTTTCTGAGTCAGGGGCTGGGCTACATTTGCCACTGCCATGCAGATAGGTTCCCTATACAAGCTTTTCCTGTAATTCAATCCTTCAACATTAGTTTGTAATTCTTCTTTTCGTCACATTAAGCTCTAAAAGCACTAGGCTCTAGTTCTTGCTATCCCTCTTTTTCTCCTGAGCCATTTGACTTTTGTATCACTATAACAAGGTTTTAATTGCCGGGGATTTATCTAATACTTATATATGAGATGCAATAATTCCTTCCTTGTATTTCTTTTTATCAAGGGTATCCTTCATTTTTATTGCTTGCTTAAGATTCCAGATGAAAGCATCATTTCATCTTGTTTGAAATAAATCTCTTTTGAATTTTGATTAAACTTGTGTTTAAACTATGTATAAAATTTAGAGAGTCCCTAACCTTTTCAGTATCTACCTTTTTCATTCATAAACAAGGAGGTGTTTCATTATATTTATGACTAGTTTTGTTTATTGCTCAGTAAAAGAGTTAAATTTTGTTCAAGGAGATTCTATACCTGTTGGGTCCAGAGTTTGCTCAAAGACAGCCTCACTAGTAACAAGGAAAATGCAAGTTAAAACTAAAGAGATATCATCTTGCATTCAATCTAAAAGAAGTCAACAGTGCCAAGTATGGTCAAGGGAACTCTTACTCTTTCCCAGTGGTGGTAAGATGGTACAAGATTTTCGGTCATTCCATGTAGTTGCATATATACAAAATCTAAACCTCACCTATTCTCAATGTCTTGTCTATGAAACTCTTTCACTGTGTTTCAAATGTACATGGCACCACTGCTTGTGTCAGTTGATCATTGAAAATAACCAAATATCTACCAACATGAGACTGGAAGAACAAATTGTGGTATGTTCCTACAAAGGAATACTTCCCAGTAATAAAAGTGAATGCCCAAGTGTTATGTCTGTTGGCTTGGATAAATATCACAAATGCAATGTTGTGTGATAAAAGAAAAAGAGAAAAATTGTGCAGCATGATACCACTCACATATGTGTAAGTATGCAAACCATGCTGTGGACGGTTAGGAATAAATGCCTACAACATAAGACACTGCGGTGCAGGGGTTCCAAGCACAGACTCTGAGCACAGGTTTGAGTCTTGACTCTGCCTCCCGCTGCTGTGTGACATTGCCAGTCATGTCATCTCACTCTGTCTCAGTTTCATCATCTCTAAAGTAAGGACATAAGCTTTCTATCATGTTCACTGTCAATAATTTTCCCAGTTTGTCACGCACTACTTACATTTGTTTCTAGTGTGTTTCTAATTCTAGGTAGTGAATCCTCACAGCTTCATGACTATATCCTGAACTCTTGTAGAGATCTGGATCTTTTCTGGTTTTTTTTCTTCTCTTTTTTTGTTGTGTGTCGATTCTTGGGGCCATTGTCATGTTGTTCTATTTATTGGTGTTTTAGGGTATATTCAGCCTTCCATACTTCTTAATTTTTTTTCTGTGATTTTCCCCATGTTTATTCTTCTTTATGAACTTTAGAGTCATTATGTTCAAAAACAATTTTAAAATATGTTGGGTTTTTCATCGGAACTGCTTCGGTTGTTAAGTTAACCAGGGGACAACAGAAATCTTTACAATACTGCATTTTGTCAACCAGGAACATGGTGTACCTCATTTTAGTGCCTTAGTAAGTATATGCAACTTTCTCCAGACAGAAACTACTCAATCCTTGGAGCTCTAGTGGCACAGTGAGCACACAGTACTTATATGGCAGAAACTATTCAATTCTTAACTATGCTTATTTCCTTAGTATTTGTGGACCATGTGGCTATTTTAAATGAGATATTTTTCTATTAAAATTCTGATTGTTTCTAGTATTTAACTATGGATTAGCACATATTCATAAGGAAGCTTTTCATTTTTATTTTTTTTATTTTGTATTTTATTTGAATTATCTTATTACCTATTCCAAGAGATTTTTCAGTAGATTTTAATAAATGTATCTTTTTTTCCAGTAGATTCAGATCCTAATTTTTGTTTTGTCTCACAGTGTTAACACATCCATAACAAAGTTAAACAATTAGGATAATAACTATGTCTTCATGTCATTCTAGATTTAAGTCAGGGTCATTTTAATGTTAAATTGCTTTGGTGCTATAGTAGTTATAGATTTCCTATAAGCCAAGTTTAAGTACAGGTTCACATTGTCTACTCAGTTAGCTATGAAGTAAGTACCCACAACCAGAAACAAAGGCAGTGGTGGATAGAGTCCAGACAAACAATGTAACCAGGGCCCAGATGGACAGACCGCCCCCGCTCTTGATCAGCTGCCCAGCCCCCTGGAAAGAAGCCAAAAGGATTAGACTCTGGAGAAGTGGGAGACAGAAAATGTGCTAGCACTGACATCCAGAAAAGTCTTTGAATATTTTATATACTGCCCACCTTTGTTGATAGTGGATATTAATTTTAGGCTATAGTACTAACTATATATTATTGATGTAAATAACTCAGGATAATGAGTCCTTGCACGTATTTTCATGAAATGTCAAATAGAGTAAATTTTCTGCTGTCAAATAGAGTGTGTGTCTGCCTGAACAGACTGCATGTGCAGACCTGCCGGAGCAGTATGGTACTAGAGAGGGAGAGAAAGTAAAGGCAGCCCTTGAACCTGGGAGGATGGTCTTGGCAGGAGACATCCACCCTACTCACACATGATCCTTGCTTCTAGATAATTCAAGGAAAGCAATTGGGAGCTCTTTCAGCCAAGTGTGACCTGGGAATGACTTAGGTACCTACTAATCTGATTTCATCAGCACTTTGTAACATAGAGGAAACCATGGGATTTTATGTGGAAATAGAGTTCACTTTGGAGCACAGTGCAAGAGGGGACTTCCATTGGAGGCATTCTTTCTAATTCTCAGTACTTCATGAGTTCATATTCCCTATCTACAAGGATTGCTCTAAACTCCCACCGGGTAACTGACACTGCTAGACTTATTTGGACTTGGTGAGTGTGACTGAGGGATGTCTTTAGAAAAGGAATTCATGGAATCTCTCAAAATTCTTGCTAGAAAAAAAAAAAGGAAAGGAGACATTTCCTTAGTGCTCTTTAAGTCAATGGGCATGGTTTTTAGCGTGCAGCAGTACTGAGCACTGAGGAGTGTTTGTGGATTGTCAGCTCCCAGCCCCCAGATGGACAGTCTGAGGCCCTTTTGACCCGAGTTGGCGTCATAGCTGGGCAGCAAGATTTTCAATAGAGAACCTGACTGCCTGTCATTCATCCACTTAGACATGACTGTACTTTATTTTGAGATGGGGGGTGGGGTGGTGGGCATCCAGAAAGCTGCACTGCTGTGGTCCAAGTTAGCAAGAGGGAAATGGAAAGGGCTGAGGACTGTGGTATCTGGAATTTGTGTGCCACATTTCAAGGGCTGTGTTTCTCTTAAAGTGTCTTGTAAAAGGCATCGCTGGGTGGAATAACAATTCACATTTTGACCAACTTGAAGGGTTTTTCTCAACTCTTACCTTTAGTTCTTTAAGTGATGGGATCGTGAGGGTGAGGAGAACTTGAAGGTTTGAAATACTGTAAAATAGGTCATTTCAGAGATTTTATGGGAAATGGTTGTCTTTGACCAGAGTAATGGACAGACACTATTATTAATACCTGACTAGTACAAGATCAGCTACTTCACTTAAATTGCAGATAATATAATAAAGAAAAAAATGTTTAGATTCTCCACTTCCAGCTGTTCGTTTTGTCCTAAGTTAACGTAGTTCCCTTTGCAATGGTCTTCAGTGACAGCTGAAGACATGCTCAGTGGGGTAGGAGATGGATTTGGAAGTCTGTACAGGGTGACAAAGATTCTAGGGATGTGGGGGACTGAGGATCGGAAAAACAAGGGAAATAAAATAGCAATACTAATGTATTGATAGACTTTTTTATCTTTCCATATGAGTTTTAAACACCAAAAAGCTTCCTACTAGACACAGAGATGAAACTAAAACACCTCCACATCCTTCATCATGACATATGAGTGGCATCTGGGAAAATCTGCATGAGACTAGGACCTCCTGAGCTAATTAACTTGATGCTGGTTTTATGTTTTGCTACTAGTTGCATTTTTTTTTTCTGTTTATTAGAAGGTAATTTGTTAATAAAATCAAAGCATGGTACTTGTCTCTTTTTGCCTAATGATTCCCTCTATATTTCAGAAAAGTATTTTCTTTTTTTCAAGAATTAGTATGATAAATTCATCCCTATATAATCTCATTAGTTATATACCAGCTTGGATTAATAATTTATTAGATAATATATAGCGTACATGCTAAATACAATTTATGAAGTTATAAGTCTGAATTACTTGCCTTTCACTGACTTTATCATGCATCAGCATATTATTAAGTTAATTTATATATTGACCAGATAATAAGTCAATTAAGAATACCTTTTAAACGTTGATACAGTGGGTAGTTTCTTAACAAATATTGTTTACTGAATTCTTAAACAATTCACGTGTGAAATTTCATTTAATCCTGAAAACAACCCTATGAACCAGCTCAACATTTAGTCCATGTTTTATAGACATATAAGGAACTTGCCTCAGAGAACAGACATTTTAAGAGAAAGAGGAATGATTTGAACCTGGTTGCTCCAACCACAAATCCAGCACCCCCAAACCCTGTGCTGTACCCCCCCAACACATAACTTAAAAAGAAACATAATTCTTTTGCTTCTTAGTTTACTTATTGAATGGAGAAAACATCATTTTCCACAGCTATACATAGAGAGAAATTTTCTCTCAAAATTCTCAAAATAATTTCTACCATAAAAATAAAAAAAGATTTTGGCTTTTATATATTGTACTTATCTTTTATTTAGAGGCAACTATGTATACATACATCAATTCAAATTATATGGAAACACTGATTATTTAACTGGATTTACTATAAGGGCAAGGGATAGAATTCAGTGAGGTAAAATATGTGTTTTAAATGTGTAACTTTGAAAAATATGTGTTCTAAACTTATAACTTTGCAATTTCTACATTAATGTTCAAAAGTAAGATTCAGTTATTTCTGGTTAATACCCTGGTTTTGGATCCAGAAACTTTGTATCTTTCAGTAGGTGTGTAAGCAGAGAAAAGTATTTAATTTTCAAACATTGAGAAGGAATATAAAACAAATATATCTATTTTTTAAGAAGAAACTTTAAACCGACACCAGTGAAGAATAACAGTTCGTTTGGAGACATTAAAATCACTGAGCCCAAATTGCTTCCTTTTCGTCAACTTTCTATAAGCCATTTCTCAGATGATGTGTCTTGATTGTTCATAAATATGCAGAGCAAGAAGTTATATTATTAGTCCTGTGGACTATTATTTGAATTTACTTTGAGTCTTGGGTCCAGACAAGTTTCTTTTAGTACTAAACCAGAAGCCCAAAGATAAATGTCCACTTTGCTTAAGACCAGATGGGTCCTTGAGAAGTATGGGAATGGCTACCCAGCACCTTACCTCTTCAAGGCCCTTATCTCACCAGCCCACAGGTTAACAAAGGCTGCTCCAGCCTCTTCTGTCTTCGCCCCTCAGCTCCAACTCCCTCCCCTGTCAGATGCAGGGGACAGTGAGCAAGCTCTTACTGGTAGGAGCACCTGCAGCCAGGCCTTCATGGTCTCACTCTCCTTGGAGTAACTCTTCATAGCATTTTTCGAACTGATGACAGGGACCCCCTAGAGGAATTCTATTTCTTGTTAAAGTAATTGTTAACCCACTATCCTTCATTATCATCACTATAATGTTATGAAGACGGTCATGAACTTACAAACACCACTGTGACTGGGTATGTTCTAAATGTATCACTGCTATTCCTATCCATGCAATGATAATATCTAATTCATTGGGAAGTATATTTTATCCTCATACATGCAGATGTTAAGAGTAACAAATTCTGTAAGTGGGAAGGCCTCATTTGTTGCAATAGCTGATATTGTGTAACTCGCATTTTTCTTGTATTTAATTGTCCCTCTATTTGTTTTCTGGCTTAAAAAGGTTTACATATATTTTTGTCTTGTCATGAAAGGATAAGAAAGAAACCCATTGCATCCTACTCTTAAATGATTTTTAAATACATTTAGATCCAGAGTTTAAATTGTAAAGACACTTTAAAACAATGGATTGTATGGCAGAGGAGTAAAAGCCAATTTCGTTCTCTCTCATTACAAACTGGGTTAGATTCAGTGACCCTGAAAGCAGAAAGTGAAAAGTACAACATTCAGAACCCCTCCCCCTGCCACCCAGGAACCCTGCAACTACAAAGAATCTGCCAGAGAGTGGATGTCCCCCTCAGGGTTGGGAGAAGGGAGCCCCAGGAGGGGGAAGAACCAAGGGAAGAACCAAGCAATAACTAAGCCTGCCTGTCACATCTGTGAATATTTAAATAGCAGCTCTGACTTCCGTTTGCCTCAGAAAACTGAAGTAAGATGGTCACATTCTTAGATAAAATTCAACCCCAAGACAACAAAAGTTTTTAATATGATGAGCTGGTGTCACTCTCCTCCTCCCCATCAAAACGAAAGGAAAGGAAAGTTTATTGTCTTATTTGTGTTTCTCTAAATAAATTAAAATAGCACTTAAGATTTTATTATAAATTTGGATAAATGGCATTCATTAGGGTCACACTGAATGCACTGTGTTCTCACTGTAATATTAAGAATTGATCTTGCTTTTGTTTTGAATTCATTTTCCCTTTTAATGCTTTGGAATAATATTTTAATAGCTTGGTTTATCAAGTTGTATGAATGAGAACTATATTATCATGAATATTAACTATAATAAATAGTACAACCAATATATAGATACAAATATATAGATAAAATAGATTTACTATACCATCTGCTGTAATATATAACCAATTGTTAACTATAAGAAAGGCTTTATTGCCTCTTTTTAATGGTTTCATCATTAAAATAACTAAGCCCAGAAAAATTTTAAGAAAAGCACACACATGCAAATACATACACAGAGAAAATGACATTCATAGTTTAACATTTCACATCAGTGGACTATCCCTTATGAAGTATTATAACAAAGTCGGTGTGGTTATTACCCAGATGTATGTCCGAGACACATGTAGACAATGGTATAAACTTTCATCTGTCTTGGGTGGGTGCCATGCAGGCACGGGATAAAACTGTAAATTGCGAAAAAGTTTTTTCTGATCCTTTCTCTCTGTTGAAAATTGACCCAATAATCCCTTCAGCCACCAGCCCTGGGTGCTGTCCCCACCGCAGGCTGCACAGGCACTTCAGGGAAATTAACTCCCTTCACGACCCATGTTCTCCCTCTTCCTTCCGGGCCCTCTTCTCACAGGAGGTAAAAGATGTGAAACACCGCATTCACGTTTTCTGCAGACCTAGAGTCTGTGAGTTCTAAGCATTGCAATTTTTTCTCTTTTCATTGTGTAGGTGGTTGGGAGTAATTCCTACAGGTGTATTTTGTCATCAGATGGCCATCTTCTGTGAGTGGCACAGGCCTTCACTTTACTTGTAAGCTGGTGTGGAAGGTCTGCTGTAGCCTTCAGAGGTGGTCTCAGCTGGGTGCAAAAGGGATGTTACTCAGTTTTGAAAAGCTGCACGTTAGTTAATCTGAGAAACACTACTTTAATGAGTAATATTCTCTCTCTCCTAATTCACTCAACAAATATTTACTGAACATCTACTTTGTGCCTTGCCTTGCACTGGGGATAGGGATGGAGTTTATCAGTGAATACAACAAAAAGATTTGCCCTCCAAAAACATACCTCTAGCAGAAGACAGACAACAACAACAACCATAACAAGAAGTTAGCCCTGGCTGGTGTGGCCGAGTGAATTGAGCACCAGCCTGCAAACCGAAGGGTCGCCAGTTTGATTCCCAGTCAGACACATGCCTGGGTTGCAGGCCAGGTTCCCAGTAGGGGGCACATGACAGACAACCACACGCTGATGTTTCTCCCCGCTCTTTCTCCTTCCCTTCCCTTCTCTCTAAAAAAATAAATAAAAATCTTTCAGAAAAGAAGTTAGAACATGACAAGTGCTGTGAAGAATTCTGTAACAGATTAAAGTAAAACAAGAAGTCTAACTTGGGGTGGAGTATGTTTCAGATTGCAGTTTTAAATAGTGTGGTTGGACTAGCCTCACAGAGAAAGTACAGTCTGAGTACCTTTGAAGGAGTTGGAGGATTGAGCCATGCACCCTGACACATCTGTAAGATGAATGAGTTTTCTATAATAAGAAAACTAAGTAGGAAAGGTGCAAAATTTATTCTTTCATGCCAAATTATAATTCTTCAACCCCTGTGGGATGTTGAAGTTAAAGAAAGAAAATGATATTACTGGATGAATCATTTTATTTTTTTCAAACAAATGCAGATACATTCAAATACAGCTTTGCTAATGAAAATTCCACAAAATAGTCTGTATGTTAACTAGGAAATTGGTTTAATTTAAATTTTAAAATTGGTCTAAAAATAAAAGAATAGAAAAGATAACAAAACCTAAAAACATATTGCAATGTTTTTTCAGTTCACTTATCAAAAAAATCACATGGGTTAAAAGCCAACAAAATTGATTTTTTGTTGTTGTTATTAACCACATACCTAAGTTAAGCATAACACACTTCGGTCTCAGTGTTCTGATGATCTCTCATCGTGAGTGACTTCATTTTCCATGTCTTCAGATGAAAATCCTGGCACTAATTCTGTTGATTTCTCATTTAGCTTATGGTTCCTTTGATATTTTCCTATTAAGCATAATTTTAACATGTTGTACATCGATTCTGCAGTCCTTTAAGACAGTGGGTGAATGCGGTAAGTCTTAGGAGTGAGAAGCATTCTCTTGGTCCTCCATCTGTTTCATGCCATGAGTATGTGACATATTATTATAGAGAGATGTCTGAGACACCCATTAGAAAGTTAAAATCACCTTTCTGAAATTCCATAGCTTGAAAGGAAATGCATTTGAATTTTTATCAGTAGGATATTAAAGCAAGTTAATGTAATAAAATCTAATTAGAGCACATATTTGTTTTCTTTTTTGTGTCTGTGCTTTAATTCGGTTCAGTGCAATTAACTGTAGCAGCTACTTCACATGAAAAAACTGCTTTGCTACAAGTACTGAAATCTTCCTCCCTAAGGCACACGGTGTGTCCTTTGCTCTTTCAGATAAGGAGACAAGGAGGCATCCAGCTCCTGGTGGACCTGTTGGATCATCGGATGACGGAAGTCCACCGTAGTGCCTGTGGAGCCTTGAGAAACTTGGTGTACGGGAAGGCCAACGATGACAACAAAATTGCTCTGAAAAACTGTGGCGGCATCCCAGCGCTCGTGAGGCTACTCCGCAAGACCACCGACCTGGAGATCCGGGAGCTGGTCACAGGTTAGAATCCTTATTGGCACAACTGACTCTCGAGATTAATTTTCCATTCTCTAGCATGTGAGCAGATGCGCTAGCAAATAATATAGTCCAGGCCTCTCTGAGGGCTGCCAACGCAGGCAGCTCCAGTATGTTTGCAAATGAGAAAACATGTGACTAAGCGCATACTAAATGGTATACACATGGACTGATCAAACTAAACCATTAGACTCCAATAAACATATCCCTCACTAAAATTCTGTCACCGTATTTCAGTCTTTGTCATCTGATTTAGAAGTAGTTCAGCATCTTATAATACCCACAGACCATCCTTAGAATGGCATTAATAATGATAAAGGGAAAAAGTATCTGTATTGCCAATATGGTATATATTCTAGTTTATACTGTGGTTAACAGCAGTGAACTTATCGTACTTAGGTAATTGCTGGAATAAAATATTTATGCCTACAAAGTCCCAAGGTTATATGATTTTACATATTAAGGAACTTTTCAATAGTGAACATGAGAGAAACACTTTCCATAATCGTAAAACTTTTGAGTTTTGTAACATAGAAATAATTGCAGTAACCACCTTTTAGAGCCTGTGGGATATATGGATAAGACCATGTAACGTATTTAACACATACTTTTCTTGGAATACACGTGGACCCGGTAAGCATTAGCCATGCACTATCATCCCTCACGTTTTACTTATTTAGGTGCTAATAACATTGGTGTGTCCTCAACATGGATTCCAGGTTATTCTTCCTGATTATACACATGGCTGTTCTAGGTGGTGTTTGGTTCATCAGAGTACTTCAGTGAAGCAAGTTGTTGGCCAGTGGATTGCAAGGTTGGTTCTCCAAAATGGATCTTTTAATTATCCAGGATTCCACTGGCCTTCTGACTTGACTCTGAGATTTCCCTGTGGTGGTGCTGATGAAGTTTTATGTGCATGTGTTTGTCTGAGGAGTACATTACTCAAGCTGGACGTACAAATATTTGTTCAGTCTTGGTTCAAAACTCCCAGGGTCAACGTATTTTCTTAAATTTGCGCTCTTCGAGATCATTGTCATGCCTCTTTCACACATTCAGCTACATTAGAACTAGACACCGATCTTTTTTTTTCTTTCTCTAAGTGAAGAATTGTCTTCA